>PVHY01011003.1:0-49649 GCA_004024945.1 Uropsilus gracilis | reverse complement strand
TACCTACATATCTATCTTATATTATTACCATATATTATAATATAAAGTATGATATATTATATAATCACATAACCATATATTATAATGGAATATATTCTATTCTATAGGATATATAATACATATTATATTGTAAAATACATCATATATAATATATATCCTATCTAGTATATTGTATACTAGATATGATATTTTATAGTTATATATAATATATAATATAGTTTTTATTATATTAATATATAATATATGGTTCTATATTATATATGGATATTTTATATTCCTATACATATATAATATGATATATTATACATCAATATGATATATATATCATATTATATATGTAATACATATATTATATGTATTACATATAATACATACAATATGATATATATCATATTATATATGTAATATGTATCATATATGATATATGTATTATATATTGTATGTTAAGTGTGATATATGTAATATCTAGGATACAATGTATCATATATTTTGCCTGATAATATATGGATAACATAAATGTAAAATCTATAGCATATCACATGTAATTATATGCCATATATTGTACAGAATACATATACATATATGTATGCTATGTAATATATTGTGTATGATATAATATAATTGTATCATATGTATAATATATATTACACACATGATATTACATAATCATGTTTTATATCGAATATATTATATATTATACAACATGTATAATATATGCTGTATTATATATAGTATATGTAAATTCTAAAAGTAATATATATGTGACATTATATGAATAATATATATTCCTTTGAATTAATGGTTTGAATATTTTTACACATTTACCTGGGAGTAGAATATTATACAGAGCTCAATTATATGATAGATCCAAATTTAATATTTTGAGAAACCTCCAAATTATTTCCATGGAGGTTGGATATCAATCTACTGGTGGATCAGTTGCTCCCATCGACATTGAAGAAGTGTTTTTTCTCCAGTGTCTCATCAACAGGTTGTTTCTTATGTTAAGTAAAAGATACCAAAAGGAAGAAAACAGAAACAGATGAGAAATAAATGAAACTCAAATGTAAGAGAACAAAAAAATCATCAAAACTAAGAGCTAATTCTTTGATAAACAAAAAATTCTCTAAGCTCAAGAAGGTAAAACAAGTGAAAAGTCTAATAAATACAATCAGAAGGGGAAGTTACAGCAGCATTTCAAAAATACAGACACTCATAAGAGACTACTAACTTTTTTATGCCTGTGAATTGTGTAACGTAGAAGAAAGGAACGCTTATTTAGGGTCATAAACCCTCTGTGACTAAATCTGGGGAAAAAAAAAAAAAACTTGAATACCAAAAATATAAGCAAGAAAATTGAAACACTTCAAAATTCTCTCCCAAAAAATCAAAGTTGAGGATAAGATGCTTTCACTAGTGAGTTCGATCCAATCTTTAATGATAAACTACAAGTGAAGAATGAAGAATGTGGGCCACTTTCAAACACATTTTATGAAGCCCACATTCCTTTGATACCAAAAGCAGACATTGACATTGCAAAAAATTAAAAACACATGCTGATCTCCCTTCTAACATATATCCCAGTCTAAAGTTGTAAAGCCCCCAAACATAATCCTAGAAAACCCAATTCAAGCATACATTAAAAGTATTATATCAAGAATACATTAAAAGGATCTATTATAGATATATAACAATGGTTCAATATACATAAATCAATTAATGCAATTCACCATACCAACAAAAAGAAACAAATTGCATGATCCTACTAATAGATACATAAACAGTGTTTGTAAAGACTTAGCTTACATTTTTGATAAAAATTCTCAAAAACATTGGGGAAACAGGGACTATACTAAACATAATAAAGGTCACCCAACATCATACTTATTATGGAAAAACTGAAAGTCTTCTCGATAAAGTATAAGACATATAGATAAGGATAAGACAAGGGTGTCTGATTTTACCACTACTATTGGGACTATACTAAACATAATAAAGGTCACCCAACATCATACTTATTATGGAAAAACTGAAAGTCTTCTCGATAAAGTATAAGACATATAGATAAGGATAAGACAAGGGTGTCTGATTTTACCACTACTATTCAACCAGAGCAATTAGTGAAGAAAAAGAAATGAAAGAAGTCTGAATTGAGGAAAAAAGTAAAACAGTTTGCAGATGATGTGATAATGTATAAAATCCTAGAGATGCCACTGAA
The DNA here is from genome assembly GCA_004024945.1 of Uropsilus gracilis. Classification (NCBI taxonomy): domain Eukaryota; kingdom Metazoa; phylum Chordata; class Mammalia; order Eulipotyphla; family Talpidae; genus Uropsilus; species Uropsilus gracilis. The sequence continues at coordinate 47,431 of PVHY01011003.1, read as the reverse complement.
AAGCTTTTAAAAATAACACAGTGCTTCAACGTGTCAGGCTATGTAATTAATATATTAAATTTTATTCTATTTCTATATGCAAAAATTATTTCAAAAAGAAAAAATCAAGTAAACAGTATGATTTACAATAGCAACAAAAATAATTAAATAGGAATAAACAAATGAAGGAAAATGCCTGTGCAAAAAAAGAACCAAAGATGTCAAAGACACAAGGAAATAAAAATATTTTTTCTATTCATGGACTGGAATACTTAGCATTATTAAAGTATAAAGTAGTCATTTTACTCTACGCAATACACAGATTCAGTGTAATTTCTATCAAGACTTCAGTGACATTGTTCAAGGAAATATAACATATTACTAAAATATGTATGTAACCTTAAAAAGTTCCAAGTTGCCAAAGCAATCTTGACAAATAAAATTAAAAAGATGTTCCCTGAATGACCCATTCTTTATTAAATACATTTTGACCAAGCTTTTGTCCCATAATTGCAAATATCCTCACAAAACCATCAATGACCTCTATGTTGCTTAAAATAACAGTTATCTCTCTTTATTTTACCTGACATGTTGGCAGCATTGGATAAAATGGACAATTTCTCCCTCAAAAATGTTTCTCTATTAAAATGTTCATGACATCACAATTTTTTCAAACAGCCTACACTTTAGTTATTTATTCTGTCTGTTGCCATTTCTTCACAATATTGACTGCAGAAATTGAAAAAATCACAGGGTTCAGCCTTTGGCTCTTTGCTAAATATTTTATTTAAAAAACTCAGCCATTTTTGAAATCATGCAATCTTATAAACTTTAATTGCTTCAGATATACATACAAGCATGCAATAGGGACTTCAAAATTTGTCTCTGTAGTCTGACAGTCTTCTCTACGCCTCTCACTATTTAATGGCCAGCTGCTCCCTCCTATTTTGAATATCTAGTATGTAACTTAAAAATAATAGGTCTCAAGCTTAAACACGATTTTCTTTTCTCATGAACTCTTTATGGAATCTTTTATATCTCAGGAACTTGATTTTTTTTCATTTGACTAGTACAAAATACTTGCTATCATCCCTAGTACCATTCTCTCTCTTATTACAAATCTGATGTCAGCAAATTTAATTAACTCAATTTCAAAATATTTCCAGAATCTGATCAATTCAGTGATTTATTAACACAGCCACTGCTAAGATCTCTTTCTAAACCACTGTTGTCTATCATCTATGTCATTAAGATGGCCTCTTATCTTTTCCTCTCCCTCATCCCCCACCATTCATTGCTAGTAGGTTAGTGAGAGTGATCCAGTGGAAAATCATCACAGACTATATCACTTATTCTGGAGATCCTTCAGTAAACATTCATCTGATTCAGACGTAAAGGACAAAGTGTTTCATTGGCTCCAAACAATCTGTGCTCACTGCTTTGGTCTTCTCATTCATCTGTCTCAGTCACCTGGACCCTTTTTTGCTCTCCAAAGATGCTTAGTAGACTCCACCATAAATCTTTGCAGTTTCTTTCTTCTTTTAATTTTCCTCAGCTGTCTTCATGGCTGTCTGAAACTAACCTGTGAAAGCTGGCCACTGAACTGAAGCATTCAGCAAACAAGGGGGAGAGGGGAGAGCAAAGGGGGAGAGAGTACTACGAAATATGAAAGTGAACAATAGGTGCTGTGGTAGTGGGTTCACTATGGTAACTACCTGAAGAGGGAGAGCTTATAACTTCGAATACCAACAACAATGTAAACCAAAGGTACTTCAATAAAAAATTAAATCATAAATTTAATTTTTTAAATGTCATCATGTTTCATAAGTTGATTCTTCCTTTTAAATTTTCAGTCACTGTCTCTACCATTATTCTTCCTCATTGCTTTTCGGCTTTATGTTCTTGTCTTCACTAGTTACACATATAGTACATATATACATATGTGATTACACACTATATATGTATATGCACATATATGTGTATACACACATATATGTGGTTACATATATACACATATTGCATATTAGTGTCCCTTTTCTACAGAATATAAATTATTTAAAGTTAAAATGTCTAATTACTATATTGATTACATTATTGTTACCTGTTAATTTTCTTTGAATCTATGCCCTTTGTCATGTATTTTGTTGTTTATGACAAGAGAGATTACTATACCTCTCTGCCCTGTTGCTCTTCTTGCAGCCATAGACTTGTTTTGACCAGTGGATTGTAGGTAGAAGTGAGAGTATGGCAGTTCAAGACTAGATATTAAAGGATTATATGTTTCCACTTGCTCTTTCTTATATGCCTGCCATTTCAAAGAAAGCCTCATGTAATCTCTGGTCACAGAAGAATAAAGGGCATATATAGTAGTAGATTCATATAGCCTGTACAACTGATAGGCTGGAATCTTCCTTCACCAAGGGCAAGGTAGATTCCCTGAGATCTGGCTACCTGCCAGGTACACCAAAAGTAAATAAATCATGTTGCTTTATGTTGCTGAGATCTTGTTATTGTTACACAAGTTTCTGTGACTGCTTAGTCACAGAACCTGGCACATAATATGCATCCAAATGGTGAGTAAATGATCATATGTAAGAAGAATATAAACCATTTGCTCTGGGGAGTCATTAGCGCTTACCAAACATTCTGCCTTTGCGTCTTCTGGCAGAAAGTATTGAGTCATCTGACCAGTTCTGACCAATGACTTCTAAACTGAAATGATGTGTGTCATTACTAGACTAGTCTGTTTAATTGCAAGTCTTTTGTATTGAACATTTTTATGGAAATTAAAATTTTCCATAGAGCAATAATAAATATTGCTTTGTCTATTAAAGCACCTATTTTTTTCTTTTAAAGTGGTGAGAAGCAATGTTCTCAATGACAGCTCATGTATAGCAACAATGAGCAAGCCTCCTGCTGACCTGCATACACATACAACATAACACAGTGAGAATTAAACTCCTGCTGCTTTAAATCACTGAGATTTGATATTTGTTACTGTAGCAAAACCTAACCTATATCTTCTCTGTATAAAATTATATGCAAATAAGACATATGGCTACAGTCACATTAAATAATTTCAAATGGCTTGAGGGTATTGCCAGTATGTTTTTGCTTTATAATGTAGTTAATTTCTAACATGAATTTTCTCTCTAAAAGAACTTCGGTTCAGATCTGGAAATAGGCACAGATTGAATGTATGGCATTAGATGAATCTTTAACACACTCTGACCCTGTTTCCTTATTTGACAAATAGGAGTAATAATACCTCTCTTAAGAGGTTATTGTTGCCATCCATTCATATACCTGGCATTTATTGAGGACACAGAGTTTAGCTTTTGAGTTCAAGAAGTCTGGTATCCAGGCAGGGAAGAGCCACAAGTGCACATTGTTACATTACCTGGTGCTGAATGTGGTAAATGCCAGGAAAGCCTCAGAACAAGGGCAATAAGGAGGCTAAAGAAGAGAGATGACATCTGGCAGGGAAAGCAAGAATAGACTGTTCATGACCAGTAGCAGTGATCTGAACCACAGACAAAGGAAGCTTGTCTTGCTTTTAAGCAAACTTCCTTTTCAGCTCTCAGTTCTCCGGTCTACTAATGTGCTCTCTGTCACTTCTTTGCAAAAACCTCTGCATTTTGTTTAATGATTCCTGATCCTAACCATCAATTTGCTCTCTCAGTTGCTCCATGACCTTAGAAAAGTTGGTCTTTATTGACCTTCACAGTCCTACAAGCAAAGCAAGTTGCCATCTTTTTGCAATTCTCCTTCATTGAGGTCATTTCAATCTTTATTTTTTTCTGTGGTTATTTAAACAACAGTCATTTCACTTAATTAAGTTAAATATTCCATGGGAATGAACTTACATATTTCTTGCATAGTACAAAATCCTACAAGACCTCAATAAACAATTAGTGAATAATGTCAGTTACCCCATTTCTAATCTGTCCCTCTACAGAAATCACCACTAAATTTGGGTGGGGTAATATTTGTTGAATCTGAAAGCCCATAAAGTAAAATGATCTGCAAAATATGAACATACCTCAAGTATAATTTAAATAACCTTACTTAGAAACTTAACACTTTCTAAAAGAGAGCATATAAGGAAGACTGTTTCATAAAATGAAAGACAATCTAATGGTGGAGTATGATGAGATGGATCTTTAATAGAAAAGAAACAAAGTATTTTAAAGCATTTTACATTCATCATTATGATACCCTTCAAATTCACCATCTGTGCAATTGTTTACTCATTACACAAGATTGTAATGGTAAAGTTGATCAGGAGTAAAAGAATTGAGAGACAAAGTAGATTTTGAAAAAAAATCCATTTTTTTTCTAAATCAAGATAATTTTTATTCATACCACCATCATTAAAAGTGAGGAACTAATTGAATTAAGTGTGTGCTAGAAATCATAATAACTACCATTTGATATGTAAATGCTTGGTGTATGAAAAACAATTAAAGAAGCAGGCCAGAAAAAGGAGTCCTTAATGAATTCTGATGTAGCCAAACATTTTAGGTTGTGCTTTTCATGTCACTTTATTTGAAAAATACTTCACCATAATGTGGCATACCAAAATAACTTGGACAAGCATATCATTTTTTTTTTCCTTCAGTGAGAATGAACTATAAAACATTATGTGCTTGGATATAAAACTGAAATCATAGGACACAAGAAGTAATTCCTCATCATAAATGCTAACTCTGTAAAGAGTAAAAGAGTAGCAAGTCTGTAAAGAGTGTGAGTTTCCATCTAAATGTTGGGATGCTGAACCAAATTATATAAATACTTAGTTTGGACTGAAAATCAACTCATTTAGCACTATGTCTATGGTTCTAAAAACTGCATGTTTCTTATTTTTATACATATCATCTGCTCAATTTGCCTTTAATTTACTGTATAAGCAGGGTGACCTCATTTCACAGAGATGAAGGCAACCTCAGATTCATTCAGAAGCAATAATTATGGATTGCAGTGGGATAATATAATGAGTAGATCCCGTTTGCATAAAATTGCTATTTGAATGTTGGATGCCAGTGTTGGCTTGATCAGGGTTTGACACATCTGCTGCTAGACTTAGCTGTGGTTCCTATGGGAAACAAAATTTAATGTAAATGCTTAAAATGCTGAAACCTATAAGAATCATTGGGATAGGCATCTCAAATGATATAACACATTATCTTTCTGTGCAACAGCATTATCTTGAAAATGCCAAGGTTCTGAGAAATTTAAGAGGATTATTTCAATTTAGACTTAAAAGCAACCCTAGAAGGTCAGTATTTTTCTTCTTCTTACTCCATTTGACAGATAAAGAAGGTAAGTTTCCAAGGTCCAGACAGTGGCAGAATCAAAACCCTAAATCTAAACAAGAGCCCCAAATCTTGTTTCTTTTCTGTCTTTGTATTTATCTACCCACCTATCTACCTCCATCTGTTCATTCAACCATATTCTTTGTTTCTTCATATATCTGAATATATCTTCCTCTATGGATTCTTTCTATCTCTAAGTCTCAGCCCTTGTAACTTTCTTTCTATTTCCTGTCTCTCTGTGTTTCATGTCTTTTCTATCACTCTTTCAATATTTCTGTTCCTTTAGTCACTTATCCATCTATCACCCATATATATATATATATATATATATATATACATATATGTGTGTGTAATGGTTTTGTCTCTATTTCTGCATTCATCTGTCCACCCATCCACTCATGCTCCCCATTATTTCCATATCTTTCTCTCAATCTGTCATATACTTTCTATTCTTCTCTATAGCTCTCCCTGCTTCTGAATCTCTGTCTCTCTTCCTCTTATTTTCTGCCCACTCTCCCACTTCAACCTCTCTTCTCTTTGTCACTCTCTCCTGTACCTTTCAAAGCTGGTGTGCAGCCAGGTATTTAAGTATGGTTTAACTTCCCTCTATATAGCCCAGTGTGTTGATGGTAGTTATCTTGCTGAGATTGTAAAATATTGACATGATTAAACCAAAGATAAACCTTGCTACTACTTGATGAAAGACAAAATATTAAAATAAATCTATTCCTGGGACTTCTTTGTTTATACAAATTTATGAGTGAGAGACTAAAGTACCCTTTGTTGCAGATTATCTTTTCAAGAATGCTTATATACTGAATGTAAGTCTTGAAAGAAAAAGACTATCTCTCTATCTCTCTCAAGCTAAAAAAAGGTTTGATTATATCCTTAGAAGATAAGGTTAGTATCTGGAGGAAAGTTCAGTCATACCCCAGAATATTTATTTTCACCCAATTTACTTATACCCAGAGTAAAGTAATGCCTTCCCATGAGCAAAGGAGGGCATGCCTGTTGAATATGCAATTCACTATGTCATATATCATGGTTGTCTGTGCAAACCCTGTTGGTCATGAAGGAAAGGAGAACTGGAATAAATATGCTGACACTAATGCTACTTGTTGTTCCATGAGTAATACAGACATTTGTATCTGATACATGAGTCTCCTGTATTCTTTAAATATGTATGAAAGTGTGCAAGATAACTCAGAAACTTGATAGTGGGTAAGAGATCAGCCATTCACACTCTTGTCTTGAAACTGCACATTTGTTTATTGTGTTTCATGGCAACACTATACTAAACATTTAAAGTTATTTATAATTAGAAAAGGGGAATGTTTTAACTAAATTATTCTAATCTAAAATAATACCTATTTCAATAGCAAGCTCAGATACTCTCAACCCCCTTTTGCTACTTTAATGAGGAAGAAAAATCCTTGTTGTCAATGAGTTTCATACTGTCTTCCCATGTTATGCTTAATTTGGTGAGATGGTTTGTCATTTGGGTGTGATTGGGCATGTTGAGGCTTCACCACATTTTCAAAGTGAATGCTACTAAAGAGGTCATCGCATGTCACTGTTGCCCAGAAGGGCTGAATCTGGGAAAGTATGATTATAAAAGATGCCCTAAGTGTCCCAGTTCATATTCACTCACCTCCACCTCTGAACTCAGCCAAGTTCTTATAGCCAAGTACTTCCATACCCGCTGGGTCGCTACACAATTATACCCTGTGAATCTTTTACTTTCTATTCTGGTACATCACCAGTGTTTCAAAACTAGCAGTGGTCCTTTCATCAAGAAGAAATTCACTTGCTATAAGTGAGGGCTTGAAAGTGTCCTCAAAGACCACAATTTAACATCGTGGCATGTGACTGGTAGATATATATTTTTCATAGGTGGAAATTCTCAGGGATATCTATAAACTGTTAAGAAAGCCCTGGAAATGATCAAATGCAAATGGCCCTCAGCAATGATATTAAAAGAATGAACTATCATATTGGATTGTCCTCCTTTCTTCATTCCTATTTCTCCCTTTCTCCTTATCTATGGGATCACCTCACAGGAAACCTACACAAAAATCTGTACCCCAGGTTCTACATCTAAGGAACTGCAAGCAGTTTTGATGGTAGATTAGAAAGATTGAGACCTTTGCCTTCAGACAGTCTTGAGACTGTTTACTGGCTCTGCACATTCTTCCTTGGGAGATCTTGAATATGATGCTTTACCTCTTTGAGTTTCAGTTTCTTCATTGGTAAGATGTGAAAAGCGTTGCTTACCTTGCACAGGTAGGGGATATTGATTATGGCTAAAAAACATAGTGCAGGGTCAGTCAAAGTATCAGTGTTCAACAAATAGTGACAATTACTGTTGTAATAGCCTGAGCAGATCCCAGAGGTGCCCTGGAAACTAGAGGTACAGAAATTGTGATGATCTGACTTTGGTGACTGCCCAGGGACTTCTGAACTGCAGGACTTTATCATTTTAAAGACCTGAACTACATGAATTATTTATAAATCACTGTTTATAGAAATGGTTGCATCATAAATAGCTTTGGACTCCATAAACTTACTTATGAATATGTAGAGAGATAACACATTTGAAGAAATAAGCCGTATGGCTTTTTTATTACTGTTGATTCTTTTTACTTCTTGTTCTTTCCAATTGGCTAGTTATGGTGCCTTTGTGGCCTCAGGAAGGGATGACACAGCAGTAGTGTACAAGTTTGAGAAAATGCTCGATTTTGTTCTTTTGCTTGTTTTACTTTTTTTCTTTAATTTTATGAATTTAGAGCAAAGGCCATAGCTTCAAGGGAACATCTTCCTTCCTCTTGAAATAGTAAAGATATATCTGAGGGAAAGCAAGTATGGAGTTAGAATTTCAGACAGAGACTAACATGAGCTCACACTGCTAAAAATGGAGGCACAGATGCCCCAGACTCTTTAGGTGCTGTTTGTAGTATGAATTGAAATCCACAAAGAACCTTGAACATTTTAGTAAACTCTGTGTTTCCTCTGATGGGCAACTATGTTAATTATTCTTCCTTTTGTCATCCACTAAAGACCTTCCTTCATAGCAGTTGGATTTCCAAATTGGCACCTGTCTTTTGGCTAAATCAACATTTAACTTATTCTATGTGAACAATTCTCTTTTTAAATTCCAAGACTCCTAGAAGAACTGAATGAGGTGTTATCCCAAGTGTGGATAGGAAACAAGGTTGCAGGATTGCTGGTGTAACTGTCAATACAGAAATCTACCCTACAGTAGGACAGTGGTAAATCAAGTCTCATAATGCATAAATTATTTATTAAAATGGCAACATATTTAAAGAGTTTGGAATTACCCCTTAAAATATACTATTCTGGCATGTTGACTATTTTGAAATAAAGGCATTTAAAAAAAAGCAAATGTAAGAAAAACACTGTGTTTATCCCTACTTTTCCTAAAAGCAGAGGATGAAATTTCTACATAAAGTAGTATATCTCTATATCAAAAAGAAAACCATAGTCTTATGAAGAATGAGTTGACATCACGAGAATTCTTTAAAAATAGAAACTACTAAAATTCATTCTTATCATCCTTCAGTGTCTCTACATAAATTTACAGTTTCACATTTGTCATACTATATTCAACTTAATTCAAAGGTATGTAGATTTTCCCATTTCTTTGCTTTTTCCTCATGAAAGTTCCATGTTATGAAAAACATGAATTCATACAAAAAAGAGTTTTGCAATGTCCTGGCCCTTTCCCTTTGTCTATCAACATGAGCCCACTCTGAATTCCTGGTTCTTATACATATTCAAATCCAAATCACTCTCCTTTTTCAGTTTTCTCTTCAAATTCTTAACTCTATTTACTCAGTCATTTATGGGAAACCCCAGACTCATCTATACATCTTCCTTTGTTTTTGCCCAACATATCCATTTGTGGGTTAGGATCCAATGATTCAAGATCTGTAACATCCTCTTGCCTTTTCTCTTTTCTTTCTAGCTCCATGACATAGCTCAGGTCCATGTAGCTATTAAGCCATCATTCCATTTGCCTCTAAACTAACTTTCCTGTTTCTTATTGTCCTTATTCCCCCAACAGGCTGTACAGAGTTCAGAAATGAATTTCTAAATGAAAATTCTAATTATTTTCCTTCATCATCTTGTAAACATTCAGTGCATTGATAAGTTCTTCAATATAAAAGCCTGTGGTCCTCAAATGTAAATAGAAGGCCTTAGTAATGTTGGATAGCAGTGACTTTCCCATAGGTCTTGACCTACTAGGATGCTGGGAGTGTCAGAGAGCTAATGTCCTCATCAAAAGCCACAAACCACTGAAGGACAGCAATTTGTAGACAAGCACCTCAGCATACCAACTCCTTGGTAGAAACATTCTCAGAGGACTCCCAGCAAGATTAACCCTAAAATGTTAATACCATTGCCATTCTAAATCACCTTGGAGCCTAAAGCAAAAGAAATATATACTCTCCTATGTAGTTTTAATGTATTTTAAATGGCTTTAAGGAAAATTGTATGAGTTTATGTTTTTCTTTCCTTTAAAACCAGAAAAATTACAATAGTTTTTTTTACATAAATAAAATGTTTACATTTAAAATGATGGTGTGAATTTTTATAAATATGTTGACTTTAAAATATTTTTTCAGCTAATGTCCTAAGGAAAATTCATTTTAAAAATGTAAAAAAAAAAATGCACTTTTTATTATATTTTATTGCCTCAGGCTTCAATATGGCTCAGCACAGCACTATCAAATTACTTTCCACTTGAAATTTTGATAGATTCTGTGATTAATTTTTAAATTTTAATTTTTTTAAAATGTTCATTAAAATATTGTTCATATTCATTACCAAGTGCTTGTAATCCTGAAATTCTTCGTGTGAGATGAGTATTGTCCTCAGTTCCCCCTGGTCCTGGTCTGGGTGGTGATCTGTGCTCATTCGCTCTTACTCTATATTAACTTTGCTCCATTCCCTGTCTATATTACCACTTCTCTCACACTACCTCCTGGGTTTAGTTCCCAAATAGACTATCTACAATTTTTATTTTAAAATCTATTCTTAGAGGAATCCAAATTTAAATAGGCTCTGGTGTAGCAACAGTTGACAGTAACAGAAAAACTCCTATCCTTGTCCCCCGAACCTACACTTTTTAGGTGTTTCTAATTCTATCTCAATTAATGCTTTTAAAATAAGTGAAATATCTGTATCAAAAATTAATATATAATCATGAGTATTGTAATTAACTTCTTAATATTTTCCTGAAACTTCCTTCCTTTTCAAACTGCTTGATTTTGTGCTCTCCAGTTGAACACTTAGTCATGCCAACAGGCTCATGAAAGTGTTGTTTCCACACTCAGATTTATCCCATTTGTCTGTTCTCATATCTTAGCGGAAACCCACATGATAGGCCTTATCCCTGCACCTTATGTTCTGGGTGTTTTCATACAACTCATCTCTTCTGTTAGACTGACAGTCTGAAAAAATGGGGGCACAAAATTGCTAACCTGCCTTGTGGTATGGGCAATTGCACATTAAATTCTGGTGAGCTGAATTAAATGAATAATTCAATAAATCAGAACCAAATGCAATCAACAACAGAACCTTCACTTGGTTGAACAGAGCAGGTGGAGATGTACATAAATATCTTCAAAGCGGAGCTCTCTGGGAACACAATGTACCAGATGAGTCGGTTTATTTGCTGCCCAGGCAGCAGGTTCAGGAATATGCCCGCCTCACAAGCTGGAGGTAGATTTGGCAAAAGAGGGTGTGCAGAAAATCGTGGCCTCACCCAATGAGTAAAGGTTCTACCTTTGCTGCTATTACATTCTCCCCCACAGTGTTGCTTGTCTGGACATGCTCCAGGTGACAAATATACCTAACAGGTGTCCTTAATTAGGTCCAGAATTGGGGCATGAGAAAAAAATAACTGGCATCTCTTCTGCTCCTCATGATAGGGCTGATTTAAGCCCTGAGCAGCTCTTCCCAAAACCACCTGGCAGCAAGTCTCAGCACACCCACTAATGCCATTCAGTTAGCATTTTTTAGGACTTTCATCAATTTACAGGTTCTCTAAACTGCCCTGTGGACTCTGCTGAATTTTCCTTGGCTATGATACTACTCATGTTATCTTTTCCCTTGCCTTCTTGACAATTCAGGGGGATACAGGATCCAACTAAAGCGACATTAAATTTTGGCCCATGGCTTTCTTGGCCATCTAAGCCACATCAATTTTTTTCAACACTGCATTATTTATCATGGCTGCGAATTGAGAAGGAAACCAAAATGCAGAATAATGATAAAGCAAATCATTTCAGTTTCACAGAAATGTAAGGAAAAAAGTTTTACTAATAGTAATATACTACCCATAATGTCAATGAAAATAATTTGGATTATGCAAACATGAGTGACTATGCTCTTTCTTACATTGGCACTCCATTTTTATGCATTGTTAATATGTATTTCTTTAACAACTACATGGAATTATGGTATGCTATACATTTTAAGAAGATTAAAATCATGAACAATCTAAGTTAGGGGAAAATAATAAAACAAAAGTATTTTGGAGAAAGATGTTCTAATCCCTTTCTTTAATTTGATATAAACACTTATTCCAAATGTGGGTGATGTTGGTATTTTTATTTGTATGCATCAGTCTATGTAGAACATCCAGTTGTAATGGTCATAAGTAACTCAATAATACTCTGATTTATAGTATTTTTTATTTCTGTGGTAGATATATTCTCATCATATGAAAGGTTGGGTAGAAGCATATCCAGTTAGTCCCTCAACACCAAAGGACTTCCTTCTCTTCTTGAGAGTCCCCCTGAATCAATGGTTAGTCACTCTAAAGAGTTTAAATCTCCTCTCTGAAGTTTACAGCTCCTGTACAAGACAAAGCCATCAAGACATAAGACAGAAGCAGATACACTTTGTATTATACCATCTGTCCACTCTACTAGAGTACTCCTTTTTCTTCCAATGACCACCAGGCACAGTTAGACTTTGAAGACCAAACTTCAGACAGGAAACTCCAGGAGATCTTTCTTAAGAGGAATGACCAAATTGTAAAAAATGTAAAATATGAAAATCTATGTGAAAAGACCAGCTGGCATAGCTTTGGATTTGTGAGTAGAAATGAGAAAACCAAATTCTCATTGGGAAATTTATCTAGGAATTTCAGGACACATAGGAAGCTAGGTGAATTCCTAAACTACAAGTTCACTGTATAAGAAGAAAACTGAGGCTCAGAGACATTATGATTAATTCAAAGTCACATTTCAGGTTAGTGCATTCTGACTCCAGGTAAATTACTTTTGTCATTAATTTGGCACCATAAAATTCCATTTGAGCTCACATTGTAGAAGGTTTTTATATGCTATTTAAAACAACAAGGATTTTAAGAATTATCTACATTTTGCCCACTGATTTGGTAAAAAAAAAAGTGGAGTTGGTTTTTTTCCCAAAGCTACACTATAACTTCTAGGCAGAAGCTTTTCAAGGCCTATCAAGAAAGTATTTGCTGTTCATTGTAAATTAAACTCTCCTGTATCTTTTTTATTACCTTATGCAAAAGAGAAGCTAGACTTCCTCATTCACCTCTTTTCATTTCATCAAAGTGAATGTATACACACATTGCAAAGTAAGCAATGTCTTTGATATATTCTTTCAGCCCTTAATCCCTAAGGAATCTGGGACTGACATCTTCAGGAACAGTGGGCAATTTGTTTTTGCTGTTGCTGTCAGTGGGCTGCATCTTTTCACAAGTGCCTGTATATCAGCATGAAAATCCAAACACTATAGAGGCTCAAAAAACTACCCAATTAAAAATGTATGTAACTATCAGACCCAAGGCTAATAAGTGCTGTATTCTCACCATCATATTTTCTAACACTTTGAGCACATCTTGGGCTGTGCAAACCAATCCACGGACACACTACAAAGTTTTCTGGATTTGCCCACATAATCTAGATAGGGCCTCCAAATTGGTGTTTCTTACGAATAACATGCAAATATCCATTCACATTCTGTATCACTTGCTAGAATATAGATTCAGTCTCAAGATGAAAATAACATACTGTAATACAAATAATCTAACAAAAAAAACCTACCATTTTGGCAATTAAGCACTGAAATAATCTATTCCTTTGGTAATACAAATTTACAATAAAATTAAAATGTATAATTTTATAACTGATAAATAAAATCAGTATGTTTCCAATAATCAATATTAGTTTCTTCTGGGTAGTTTTGAAAGGGGGTTAGAAGATATCCAATAGACAAAGTAAAATATTTTGGGAAAAACAGAGGATCATGACACTGAAACTTCTTCTGCAACTGCTATTGTTTTCTCCAGTGGGGGGTATAAAAATGAAAAAAAAATCTACTCATATTACTATGCTACATTCATACAATGATTTATATAATTTGGACTTCAGCATTATCCTAAATAGAATTATTTAAAATGGTTCAAGAATGAACTATTTTCCCCCTTCTTTCCTCCTTTCTTTCCTTCCAGAGCTGGAAGGTAGTTCAGAGAAAGTCATGAGTGTGGTTGCAGCAAGGGCATCACCTTTAAGATATTAGGGTTACAAGGCATAAGGCAATGATCTACTTAATGTTTGAAAACAGCTATTAAATCATTCTGCATTTTACAGACATGCCAGGAGATCCAAATGCACATTAAAGTTCAAGAAGCTCTTGTCTAAGTCCATATCACACCTACAGGAATCAATGAATTTTTCCTAGTTCTCATTGCTGGTTAATTGGTCAAAATTCATGTCTAGACCAACTGAATTCAAGAATGACATCTTTTCACCCGCTTTCCCTTCTTTCCTTTGATATATATTTGGACAAAGAACATCTCCCCACATAATATTAATCAAATAAACACAATGACTATCACTGACTATTATTGACACCAAATTCAAATTAGGGCAGATCTACTTTATGGAGCTATTTAGGTTTCCACATCCTTTTATGTTATCATAGTCTTAACTTTAACTCGGAACAATAGTTGACAAACTCAAGAATGCATTCTTATCTGTTGGCAAGGATAAATCTAACGCAGGGGAACTGAATATGAATTTCTGTAGTATTTCTCAGTTTAACAGCAAATTTGGTAAGTTCACCAACTCCACCCCTCACTCCCCACTCCTAAAGTCCAGACAAAATGACATAGGCCTTGAAATTTTTAGCCTGCATTTTCCTGGAAACAACAAGGTAAATGGAACTTCATTTCAAAGAGATAACTAAGTACAAATGACAGAGAGAAAAGCTTTAACTGATAACTTTCTGGGAACAGGAGACTCACAGCTGGAGAGAGTGATTTGGAAGCAGATCATAGGAAAAACAGTTTATTTTCTATCATCCTAAGTGGAAAGAGTTGGAGAATAAGGCTTGCTTTATCCCCTCTCTTAAATCATACCAATGAAAACAACAGTTATTTCACAGCAGAGAAGAGGGAGGGAGGTGACAACACCGAAGATATGTCATAGCAAAGAGGCAACGATCCACTTAATGTTTGAAAAGTAACACAATAGATTTGCTGTTGACTTTGATCATATAGAATTCCTGAATTCCCATTTTCTGCTAAGATATTTTTCTATTACCAAAGTAAAAAAGGAGTAAGAGAAGTCATTGTCATTTGACAGTTAAGCATCTGAGGTTTAGAAGATTTAAATTTTTTAAGGCTGTATCATAAAATGCAAATCCCAAGTGTGGTTTCTGTGTTTGTGATTCTCCATTCAGGGCTCTGACAGGGCACAACACAGTTGTATCTCATTTCCCACTTAAACTTCAAGCTGGATTTTCTAAAAGGAATCTTGCTTATTCTTGAATACATTCCTATAAGAAACCATTTAATAAAAACATTAAAAAGATAGTTAAGGTCCTGGAGAAATAACAAAATGATATGGATTAGCGTTGGAAGAATTCATTCTCCAGAATTTACATTTTTGACATCCTTTTATATTAATAACTCCCAGGCCTAGAGATCTAGGTCAAGTGGCAGGAAAGTCAAGAAATCTTTTGCGTCAGTTGGCAAAGAATAACGCATGAAGGAGAACTGGACAGGGGTTCCTTAAAGTCTTTGGGGTTTAATTAATATCTCAGTAGTGCTTGTGGCTTTGGTAGTGTTACTACTTCTGTTTCCTAACTTTAGGGAATGAAAATTTGGCCTCAAAGCTATAGACTACTGTGAAATTGAATGCTCTATTAGAGCATTTTAAATAGCCTAGTTGGCCCTTCAGTGGTAACTAAATGGATTTCACTTCTACAGATTATTGTAACATGTTTTTATCCAAATTTCTACCTCTTCCTGCTGACTCATTTTTGGTTCTTTGGAATTAAATCCTTCATTACTCACACTCCGTACAGTATGTAAAGTAAGCTGGGGTTGACTTCAGACAAGGTTAGCAAAGCTTATTTCCTTCCAGGTGCTAGAACTTTTATCCTTCTCATTTTCTTCCATGGCAACACACTAAGAAAGAAAAATTGCAACTGGTCTAGACATGCAACCTAGAAATGAAGGATGAAAGCAAGTTCTCAGGTATGACTTTCAACATTGGCTGAACATGAGAATTATCTGGGGCCTCAAACCCATGTCAGACGGTCGCCCTGTCCAATTTTAATAGAACCAGCTGTATAAGGTTCAGATATTAACATTCTTTAATAAACTCATGGAGGGAAAGGATGGGGTTTCAATATTTAGCTAAGGTTGAGAACATACAATTTAAAATAATTGTTTTTTTGCTCAGACTTTGGTGAACATCAGTATCACCCAGCGTCTTGTCAAAACACAATGTTAAACACAATCCACTAGTTAGCAGTGCTATAGCAAATGTGGTCCTCAGCCAGCACAAAGGTATCACCAAAGAACCTGTTATAAATGTAGATTCCTTGATCCCACTGAAGACTAAGTCATGGGAGGGTAGAATTCACACATCTTCAGGATGACTTTCTCTCCAAGTGCTACAAATATTCACTAAAGTTTAGATAATATTATTCTAAAGTAGTCAATGAGTAACAATTTAACAGTAACAACAGCCAAAAAAAATTTCAGCTATATACTATTGCAGACAATGCTTATATTCTAATCACCCATTAACTGCTTGAAATTTTGTTTGATTTCACAAAACCATGATTGTTGAAGTCCTGGTCAAATCCATCTGTAAGGTGATGAACCTTACTGGTTCTTTCACAGACAGTACAGTCAACATTGAGACCACCATGGAAGGAAGAAATCCTTTATTGTTAAGCAAATTTTCATGAATATTAATGCAATATATGTTTGTCAAGCACCTGATTCTGTTTTCATGGCAGTTAGAGCAGGGGAATTTAATTTGAAAGCAAAGTCCACAACATCTCTGGGGAAAGTTTCCAAGATAAAAAAAATGTATGTGAGAAGCTTAGCATATTTGTCTCTGCTTCTGTCAAGAATGATGTCCTCTCTCAGTCTCTAGACTGCTTCAGTGGATCCAGGCTGAGCTCCTGCTACAAACGATACAGAAGAAAGTGATTCTACTTGAACAAAAGTTCAAAACCCTCCACCAGGCTATCCTCTTCCACACAGTTCCTTGAATTTAACATTTTGTTTACTTTTCAACTTGGGTTATCCAGTTATTTGTCAGGTTTCGTGCCGCTGAGTTTCAGATTTTTTTTTTCTTTCTACCATTGTCTCCCATCAAGTAAAAACTGTCCTGTATCTGAGGAAAAACATCAAAATCACTAACACATCCAGGCTGATCTTTCAGTTTTATCTTTGGCTGTGAGCTGTGTTATTACCCAACTGTGAACTAACTCCTTTCAACCACTGAAACTACACAAAAGGTCTTGGGTGCCCTGATTGTTGATACAACAATCATGAATTCCCAGCCTTCATCCACTCAGAGCTTAAGGACAAAAACTATGACTGTCACTTGTGAGCACAAGTCGATTTCTTTCCCCTAATTAAAATTCTCCCTCACTTCACAATACAAGGTGAAAACAATCACTAGTATTTTAGACACTTGATCGACATCAGAGAAATATGGTTGAAAATTAGATTAAATATTTTTGCTTTTAAGATTTTGAGTGGCAGGACCGAAGTTTACCTTTTTCTAAGAAAAGAAAGAAAGATAAATCTAAGAGCGGTGGCATGAAGCTGACCTAAGTTGAAATTCCCCATAGAGAGCAGCAAGCTTCTTACTCTGGGTTAAGGTTGTACATAATATTTTATTATTTCCAATCCATATTGGCTTACAGGATTGCAAGAAGAACAGAATGTCTGGTATCAGGGAAAATATGCAGATTAAATAATTGCAAAAAGCCTTAGGCAATTGCTAGTCTCCAGCCTGCGTTGTCTTCTTTGTTGTAAGTTTTAACATAACAGCTTCTTCCCTTAAAATTATATATTAAAAATTGGGTTCATTTTGCACACTGATGTACATTCTCCTTAGGAAGGTGCTTTGTAACCAGGAAGCTGAATGCTAATGTAGGGGTTGCTATGGTAAGCAATCTCTTCTATTGAGCAGAAGAATAAATAGTTCTATGAATTCCTAAATCAATAGCAGAGAATGAGCCAGATACAAACAGGTATTTTAGTCCCTAAATATAGGTTTGGAGCTAGAAGATAGTGTCTTCTCTATAAAATCCTAATATAATTATAGATGCTTCAGGAAATTTTGTGTTCACCTCTTGAAACTGATTGTTGATATTTTTTTCAGAGTTTTACATAACCCTCTACCGTCATCTTAAGCATCTATTTTCTTTCAGTTAGATAAAAGCAGCTGAGAAAAAAAAAAAAAAAAAAACTGCTGATTTTCAAAGCTAGAAAAGGAGCTTGTAGAAGTAGTCCCTAATTAACGAATGCTTAATGAGATAGAAGTATTTAATGAACATTAAATAGTAAGTGTAATAGGTATGTATGTATGTAGTCATTTTTTTTAGAAAGGAACAAGGTTTAAACAAAGAGTTTTGTTTCATTTGCTTGTTCATTTTTTTTTCTTTTTAAGTCTTAAATTGATCTGTCAATCATTTGGACAAGTATGAAATTTTAAAATTAAATATTCACACCTTCATTTGAATACATGCTCCTCTCACTTAATTCTCCACCACTGCCCCAGTGTCAATACCCAACCACTTTCCCTTTCTCAATTTCTCCTCCACCCTCCCCATTCCCTTTGATAATACTTTACACGTAGGAAGTATTCTTTTTTTCAGTACTGAGGTAATACTGATTTACAACACTATATACTGTTCAGGAGAAAAAGTTCACAACTTCTCTGGTGTATATTTTCACCCCAAGTATCAAAGCACCCCAGACCATTGCAACTCTCCCCACTTTGTCCCCCACCTCTTCTACTCCTCTAATAGCCTTAATTCTGCACTCATATTTTTAGGAGCTGTTTGGGTTTAGATTTTCAGTTCCTCTTCCATTTTCCTCTATACTTCACATATGAGTGAAGTCATCTGGAGCTGATCTTTCTCCTCACTTATTTCGCTTACCACAATCCCCTCCAGGTCCATCCATGTTGTTGCAAATGACAAAAGTGCATCATTTTTTCAGAGTTGAGTGTGACTGACAGCTTAGATAAGTACCAGAGATAAGTTGATGCAGGCATTAAAAAACAAAAGAGATGAAAGGAGTACAGAAAGGAGATGAAAGTACAGAGTAGGGCAGGCTGGGGGAGCGACTCTTGAGGTCTGCTCACACCCACCCTGTTTGCTACAATCTTTTATTAAGAAGTTTATCAACATATGGCATACTTTGTTAGGTAGCACGTTTGTCAATTCCAGGGACAGGCAACTACTAGGCAAAAGAAACAGACTCTCAGAATCCTGGATTAAGCAGTCTTTTACAGCGTATCAGAAGGATGGTGCAGGCAGACACAGGCTCTTCTGGGGTAAGAGTCTCCCATGGAGATGTAGACTGGCTACTTTCCACAAGGGTCACCTTATCCTGAGAGGCACTCCTCAAGGCAAGTAGCTCATGGTCACTACTTGAACCATTCAATTTTGAACAGTTGAGTAGTATTCTAAGTATAAACAACTTATCTTCTTAATCTACTGATCATTCCATGGGCAATTACAGTATTTCTACAACTCAACTATTGCAAATAGTGCTGCAAAGAAGTCCATCACCCCTTCAAATGAATGATTTTGTATTCATCAGTCAGAGACCTAAGAGTGGACATGCTGAGTATGTGGTAGATTTATTTTTAATATTTTGAGGAACTTCATACTGCTTTTCATAGGTGCAAGTCTACATTCCCATCAATTGTGTAGGATGGTTCCTTTTTTTCCACATTCTCAACTTTTATTGGTTTTGATTCTTTCTAGTTGATATAGTATTATTAGAGTGAGGTGATATCTTGTTAGAGTTTTGATTAAAATTGCCCTGATGATAAGTTATATCAAACATGTTTTCATGTACTTTCAAAACACCTGTTTTGAAATGAGATGTTTTTTGGGATGTTTATTAGCTCTTTTGCACATTTTTCCACTGGGTTCTTTGTTTGATTTTGTTGACTTGTATGATTTCTTTGTAGATTTTGGATATTAGGTCCTTGTGAGATGTATGAAGTGCAAATATTTTCTCCTTTTCAATAGAGTGCCTTTTCCTTTTAATGGAAGCACCTTTCACTGTACATCTCTTTCTAGCTTGCTGTTGTCCCATTTATTTAGTTTTGCTTTTATCTTTCGTACCATTAGAGTTGATGTTGTGGAGCATTTTGCCTATTTTCCCCTGCATTTTGTGTTTTGCAGTCTAAATTCATTTGAGTTAATTTTTGTGTATGGTATAAACAAGTGGTCTAGTTTCATTTTCTGCACATAGCTGTTCAATTTTCTCAGGACCATTTGCTGAAGACATTTTCTTTATCTATTGTCTCCTCTTGACTCCTTTGTCAAAAGTAACTACCTATATAAATATGGGTTTATTTCCAGGGATCTCAATTCTATTCCACTGGTCTGTGACTTTATGCTTTACTCCCATATTACCTAGCCCCACCTTTTGCATCATCTCTTGAGAAACATAACTGTTTCTTGATAGTCTCCTCTTGACCTCTGATCCCTTTCCAAGACAGAAAGGGGTGTGAGAGGGAATGGAAGTTGAAAGTGAGAGTTTAAACAATGGAAAGTTATTTTCATGAACCTAAACCACTGGCTCCTGTCCACCGGCCATCTCTGGCTTCCAGTTGGGATCATCCAACTGGAATCATCCAACTGGAGATGCCATTGGAGGGTGAGAAAGGATGGGAAGGCGGGGCTTGATCCGTCAGGTTCTGAAGGTTGACCGAGATTATCCATTTACCATGAAAGCTTCTAGGTGCGTGTTGCTGCTTCCTCCTCAAATCCATTCTACACTAGAATTGCTAAAGTGTAACTCACTGCTTTGCAAGTCACTGGGTCTTCACAATTTCTTGTTGGCTCTCCTTTCTATGTTTAAATTTCTTATTCAATTACCATGTGATTACTTTCAGGATTCTAATGATTATTTCTTAAGCATCTAATTTTCATTGGAATAATAGAATAAATCAAAAAATAAGACTAAACTTGTATTTATGCATCATTTCAGAATATATTTTCAAATAGGTCCATGCCATTAGATTATTCCAATGCCACAATAGCTACCTTCCTGTATCAATAATTTGTAAGGTCAAAAACACTCTCTCATTTTCTTATGCAACACCTGATTTACAGCTTATATGTTATTCTAATATTGTGTTCCATTTCTTTTTATTTTTTTAATTTTTATATTTTAATTACACAGATTCTATCTCTATCTATCTATCTATCTATCTATCTATCTATCTATCTATCTATCTATCTATCTATCTATCTATCTATCTATCTATCTATCCATCCATCTATCATATATCATTGTTGTCTACCCTGGGATTCTCCCACACCTTTTCACCTGAGAACCACAATCTTAATCTTTTGTGCTCATTCCACCCCTGATTTCACTTCTCTTCTTCTCCTGCTCTGTGCTTCAGTTCTGCTAACAATTTAAATTTTTTTTATTGTCTGTTTTCCCTATATCCCTCATAAAAATGAGACCATCCTGTAATTCTCTTTTTCTTTCTGGCTTATTTTTGCTAGCATGATTTTTTCTCACTCTATTCATATTGCCACAAATGACATAAATTTGCCTTTTTTGATTGAAGAATAATATTCCATTATGCACATACATGACAACTTTCTGATCCATTCATTTATTTTGGGACACGGGTTGCTTCCATATCCTGGTTATTGTAAATTGTGCTGCAATAAACACCTGAGTACAGGTGTCCTTTTGAATGAGAGTTTTTGTAAACTTTGTGTAGATTCCAAGATGTAGGATTGATGGATTAAATGGTAGTTCCATTCTCAGTAGTTTAAGGGTCCTCCACACAGTTTTCCATAGTAGGTGTACTAGTTTGCATTCCCATCAGCAATGTAAAAGTGCTCCTTGATTTGCATTTCCCTGATTGAGCATTTTTTCATATGTCTATTGTCATTTGTATTTCTTCTTTCAAGAAGTGTCTTTTTAGAGATTCACCACATTTTTTGACTGGGTTAGTTACTTTTTTTTGTTAAGTTGTGTGAAGTCTTTGTGGATCTTTTTTTTTTCAGACCCTTATCACTTGTATGGAGGGCAAATATTTTTTCCCCTTTGGTTGGGTTTGTTTTTGTTATTTTCTCTTTTGCCATACAGATGCTTTTTAATGTGATGTTGTCCCAGCTGTTTGCTTTATTTTTAGCATCTGTAGATGTATCCTGAAAGAGGTTTCTGAAGTGTAGGTCTTAGAGTATTTTGCCCATATTTTCTTCTATGTATTTTATGTTTTCAGATATTACATCCAAGCCTTTTATCCATTTTGGATTTTTTATAAGGTGTAAAGGAGTAGTCTAGATTCATCTTTTGCTTATAGCAGTCCAATTTTCCCAGCATCATTCATTAAAGAGTCTATATTTGTTCCAGGATATATTCTTTGCTCCTTTGTCAAAGATTAACCGGCCATATATGTGTGACTTTATTTCTGGCCTTTCAATTATGTTCCATTGGTCTGTATTTCTGTTTGTGTTCCAGTACCACACTGTCTTAATTATTATGGCTTTGTAGTACAATTTAAAGTCTAGGAGTGTAATATCACCATTCCCTCTCCTGTTAGCTAGGAAGACCTTTGGCTAGTCGAAGTTTTTTTTATTATTCTGAATGAATTTCAGTAGTAAATTTATCTGTTACTAAATTCTCAGTTTCTTTGAAAAATGACATTGAGGTTTTTATTGGAATTGCATTGAATCTGTAGATTGCTTTTGGTAGAATAATCATTTTGACTGTTAATTCTTCCAACCCATGACCAGAGGATGCCTTTCCATTTTTTGTGTGTCTTCTATTTCTTTTAATAATGTTTTGTAATTTTCTTTGTACAAGTCTTTCACATCCCTTGTCAAATTTATGCCCAGGTAATTAACTTTCATTTGTACAATTGTGAATGGGCTAGTTTCTTTATCTCTTCTTCAGACTGATTCTTTGCATATAAGCAGGTCACTGACTTTTGTGCATTGATTATGTAGCCTGCTTGAATTGGTTTATTATTTTCATTAAGTTTTCTGTAGAATTCTTTGGATTATCTCTATATATTATCTAATCATGTGCAAACAGTGATAACTTTACTTCTTCTTTCCTTACTTGAATCCCTTGTATATTCTTTTCTTTCCTAATTGCTATAGTGGGGACTTCTAGAACTATATAGAAAAGTTGTGGTGAGAGTAGGCAGCCTTATCTTGTTCTTGACCTCAGAGGGGAGGCTTCTGTTTTTTTCTCCACTTAGGATAGTTACTGTAGGTTTGTCTATATTGTTTTTATTATGTTACATTATGTTACTTCTAGCCCCATAATTTCAAGGACCTTTATCATAAACGGATGTTGCACTTTGTCAAATGCTTTCTCAACATCTATTGCTATGATAATGTGGCTTTCATATTCCTTTTTTGTTGATGCATTTGATTACATTAATTGATTTTCAGGTTTTTAAACATTCTTGTTTCTTTGGGATAAATCCCACTTGGTCATGGTGTATAATCTTTTCTATGCATCGTTGAATTCTATTTGCTAGGATTTTGAGAATTTTTGCATCTGTGTTCATTAGGGATGCTTGGTTATAGTGAATTTTTGGAGGCTTTGCTTGTCTGAAAAGGACCATATTTTCCCCTCATATATGAAGCAGAGCTTTGAAGGATAAAGATCCGTGGCCACCATTTGTTATTTGGAATTTTTTGCATACCTCACTCCATTGCCTTCTTGCCCTAAGTGTCTCTTGTGAGAAGTTTGAGGTGAACCTAACAAATTTTGATTTATAGATTATATGTTTTTTGCCCCTCACTAGCTTCATTATCTTTTCCTTGTCTTGAATTTTTGGTATTTTAACTATTATTTGTCTTGTTGTAGTTTTTCTTTCATTATAGTATTTTGAACTTCTTCTAGTTTCTTGTATGTCTATTTTCATTTCTTCAGGTTTGGGAGAACCTCTTCAATTATTTCTTCAAATATTTTCTGAAGTCCATTGTCTTTCTCTTCTTTTTTAGGGATGTCCTTTGATGGTGGTTTTTCTCAAGTTTTCAAATAGCTACCTGGGTGTATCTTCATTTTTTCCCCCTTTGCATATCTTTTTGTTTGTTTGTTTGTTTTCTGTTTAGGTAAACCTTTTCTTCCATTTCTTCTATTCTTTGTCCTGGCTTTTTCCTGGGCTCTTTAGTTCCTCTATTGTTCTGTTAGCTTCCATCAATTTATTTTTTAAGGATCCATTCTCACTTCTTAATTCATTGGTTATGCTTTTCATCTCATTCTTTTCCTTTTCTATCTTCTCTGTTAAAACTTCCATTTTTTTTAAATTTTTTTTATTATGATCATTCTTCTCCTGTCAAGTCATAATATTTTTATGCACCAGTTTGCTTACCTACTTTCTGAAGTGCATTGTTCTGAAGATCATTGATTTTGTCAATTATGATTTTTCCTTTTTCCCATATTTTGATTTTGGATTTACTCTCCCTTCAGTGTGCTATTGCCAGTGGTGCCATGGGTGCTATTTCTTGGTGATATTGCTGGATTTTAGGAGTATTTGTCAAGTTCATGGGCTATCGTGGTTGGTGGATAGGAATGGTAGTGTAGTTCCCTGAGACTTCTCCCTCAGGTGCTCTTGTCTGGGTCTATGCTACAGTATCTGAGGTTTCCAGTTTTAGGGTATTGATGTTTCAGTGTTGGAGCACAGCACTGCTTGGAAAGTACTGCTAGCCGGTTTGGTGGTGATGGTTGTCCAGTGGTGGTGTGGGAAAGAGGGGCCTGGGTCTGCACTCACTTCTTCCAGGTTAGGTGACCCGGTGCAGTGCGATGGGAGTGTTCCCTGCTTTGTCTGAGTGTTGGGTATGAACTGAGGATGTGGGCTGGAGGGCCTGGGTGTGTGTGTTCACCTATCTTGGGGTCTCCCGGCATATTGTGGTGCTATGGAAGTGTTCCCTGCTTTGTCTGAGGGTTGGGCACGCAGTGAGGAGGTGGGCCAGTATGTGGAAGAGGGGTCCTATGTTCCATTTCTTCTTTACCTTAGTGAAGGAATATTTTTCAGGCAACTTTTCTGCTTACCATGGGGAAAATACAGAGGAGGCAGCATAAAAATTCAACCTGTGATGAAATTTTCCTGTGTGCTTTTCATCTTTCACCCTATGGTCACTTCTACGGATAAGCATGCCCTTTGGAGGGAGATACCCAGCTCAATAATTTTTCTTTCTACCCTAGGGTCCTTTAGATGCATTTATTGTTTGTGACCCACAAGCAGACACTGATAAAAACCTCTTTGTCTCTCACGGTGGGCATATACTTTATTTGGAGTCCTAAGATATGGTTTTAAATAGTAATAGGGACATCTTTTTCTATGTGTTCTATTTCTCCCAAAGGCTCTGCCCTCCTTCATCTTAAATCTCTGCCTCCTTCTCAGAGAGGCGGGCAAACAAACATCAGGAGGGAGGGAGTGCCACCCCTCACTCTGACAAAGTGTTCATCTCATTAGCATAGCCCTTGAACAAGGCCTGTCCTCTCTGTGGGACTCTAAATGATAAATGACTCTGTCACTGGGACTCTAAAAGGATAATAATTTCCCAGGCCCATCACCCACTCCCAGGAGAATATTGGGTGATAGTAAGTGAGGGCATTTACCCTGTGTATGGCATTGTTGGTGTACCAGAAGCTCAATGTCTTACCATCTATCAATAATACACTGAATAAAATTCCAGGGAAACAGAGATGTTAGTGTAGTTTTTAAAGCTGGCTAAATTGAAACCAAACAATAGCATAAACTCAGAAAAGGAAAGGCTTATTAAATTTTAAATATTAAATAATAAAAGCTATAAATAAAATTCAACTACATACATCCATGACTAAGTTTACCTTCCAGTCAAGCTAAACTGAACATATATAAATCTATTACCCAATCATTTCAATGCTATGTGTACATTAAATAAAGTGTATACACAGGTTTAATAAACATAACAGAATATTCATAACAGCACTGTTTCTAATGACAAAAACCAGAATCTTCTAAATTGTTAATGAGCAGTAGAGTAATACTACACAATAATAAATATTGATTCATAATTATGTGCAAAAATATGAATTAATCCCCAAAACAGTTTAAATGAGTAAAAAAAGACACAAGAATACATACTATATGAGTCAATTTATCTAAAGTATAGAATTGACAAAGTAATCCATGTGAATGTGAATCTAAATCAGAATAGTTACATCCCTTCTGGACATAGAGGCTAGAAGTTAAACTTGAAAAGTCTCCCATTATACAGAAAATATTCTATTTTTTGACTGGGTTAAATTTACAATTTAGAAATTTCCCTAAAATTAATACACCTGATAAAAATCAAGGTAAACCAAGAGCCCAAATGGTATAATGTAGAATCATTAATCTGATTGCAAGGAGGATTGAATTTCCTCCTAGAACAGGGACAGAATTGAATTACTGGAAGTTTTATCCAGATAACTGCCCAAGGTATTATTTTATAAGAAATGGTAACCCATTGATAGAAAACATGGAAGATCAAGCTTTTCAGTATTTCTTCCAGAGATGACATTTAATATCTAAACAATATTAAATAAATAATACATTTATTTGTCAATGAGCTAAATTTGGTAGGATACCCACAGAAAACATTTGCAAAAATCTTTGGTATACCTTGTTTCAAGAAAGCAGGTTTTTTTTTTTTTAATAAAATGATAACTTGGCTTATCATTCAACAACTATTCTCTCCTGTTTCCCCCTATTGTCAGAGACTGCATCTAAATTTATTGGTTTTGGATTTGGCCATGTGATCTCTATGGCCAGTGAAATGTTTAGAGTGATACTAAATCAAATCCTGCATTCATAAAGAGAACTTGGTTTGCTTATTCAAACAAGCCTATACAGTGGGAGGTGGAAGGGTACTATATACTTAAGGAAGGTATTGTTATCTCTGTTTTAAAAATTGGGGCTCCAGATTCTTAATTTTTAATAGGCTCCCAGGCAGTGCTAGCGATGCCAGCCTATATACCCCAAGTTGACCATATGATGTGAGTTATAGATATCTTTATCATAAGGTGGAAACTGTGATATCTAGTCAGCTGATCATTTTAAGTACAATTCAAATTCAAAGTGATCTAGAACTATGCACAATGATCATTCTTTTGGTTATTGTCTATCCCATCTTGGGCTGTAAAGAGCCGAGCAATTATATTAGTTAAGTTTTGGGCAAAAAGTATAGTAGGTAGAAAAAAGGGACATGCATTCCTTCATCTTACTCACTAGATTTACAAACTTGACTATGTTATTTTAATTCTGATGAATTTTAGAGTGTTCTCCGCTACAAATGAAGATAATGAAATCTACTTCACAAGTTTATGTAAATTAAAGGCCTTTTCCTGACTTGTGATAGACTCTTGAAATGTGTTGGTTGCCTCTGAATATGCTTCACAATTAAGTATATATAAGGGTTTTGTGATACCCAAAGGTGACCATGTGTGAATACCAAGAGGCACTGTCCTCTAGACACTCACTGAGTGACTACTCTATGTGAAATGGAGTAATCCAACAGAATGTTGATAAATCTCTAAAAGACCAGGGATAGCTAGAGGATGGGGATCTTTTAAAATTGAAAATCTGTACACAACCATCTCTTTGATCAAAATGTTTCAAAATTATCTTGCCACACTTTAAATACATTCCCAGGTTTTCTGCAAGCCCTGCATATCTCAACAATTGACTATTGCTCTATATGCACATCAGTAAATTGACCACTCTCCACCTTGGTTACTTTATTCTAATCTCTTTGTGTTTCACTCAAAACACCAAGCAGATTTGTACACCATGGCCTATGCACAAGCTATTTCTCATCATGAAACACTCTAACTCAGGTATCCACCACCTAGATGGCTTGTTCCTTAAAAGTGCCATTTCAAGTCTTGTCAGTTAATTTCCTCTCACTGGAGGCCTACCTGGCAATCCAACTTCAAATACAACTCATACCACCACCACATCCTGGTCCCTTGTCCTTTATTATTTGTTATCATAGTTTCCATCCTTAATTGACATTATATATATATTTTGTTTTCATTATTTTCTGACACTATCAGTTTTCTGCATCCATATGAACTTAATGGATTTTATCCTCTTAATTCATTGTTATATTCTCAGATAACTTATAATTAATGCTTAGTAAATATTGCTGTGTTGATAAATAAATTCTACAGCACAAAGATTTTATCTGCTTTATAGGAAGATATTTGCATGTATGTTGATTGAGAATATTGAGACTTTTCATGAACATCACTCTATTTATATTTATTTATAAATGCAATATTTATTAAGTAACTTCTGCTTACCAGATGGTTTTCTAGGATTTGAGATACCAGTGAATAGCATAGATTGAGTTTCCTGTAAAATGAACTCTGATATGGACATTGACAAATAAGTTTTTTTGTTTTTTTTTTAGTGTGTTTTTATGGTTGACACCTGTGAAGATGAGACAACTAAGAATGAGAAGAGAGAAACTAATCTTGGTACTGTTGCAGTGGAGGTCTCATCCTATTCTCCTCGGGTCTGTGAAAATCAGATACCTTTTAAAGCTGTTCCAAATTGAGGAAAGGAATTTGAACCTTTGTACTTTCCCACCTATCGGCTGTTCCTGTGTAAAGACATGACTTAGGAAAGGATAAAGTTCTTCAGAAGAGGGCAATTTCAAGAGAAATAATCTCTTACAATGCCATCCCCCAACATTTCTAGAATCTGTAAGAGTGAGTGCTTTTAGTACAAGGAAAGGAGGTGAGAAAATATCAGGGCAGTATATACTTTTTTCTATTACAAGGAATAAAAAAAATAAAGAACCTGTCTTTTAAGAACGTAGATGCTGGTGTAGGAGAAACAGACAATCCACATTAATGTAAATATCTAGATGGCATATTAGAAAGTGACAAATAGCAAGCCTGGCATGGTGAATAGTACATCAAGTTAAAAAAAACAAAGTACTAAATATCAGAGTGAAGGGAAAGGGCAGAATTGAATATACTTTATGAGCATGCAAAATTTGAGACAAAGCTTAAAGGATATAAAAAATTAGCCTAGCAGAAAGTAACATTCTAGTTAGAGTGAGCAGTTGTTACAAAGACCATTAGGTGAGAATAGGTTTGGTTTGTCCATGACACTCTGCTCCCAGCACCCTTGACAAATGAAAACAAGCAAGGTCTGCTCACAGGGAACTAAAGAAAATTATAGGTCCTCTCTGCTTTATATGGCAAAAGAAGAATACACGTTTTACCTCCTTAACTGGTTTTAAAACGTTTAAAAGAACGTTTCTAATCTAAGTTGTAACTGCACTTGGGATATTATGAAAAAATCAAAGTGCAGCTGATTTGTTTCTTGTTTACATGTCTACAGGGCAATGAGCCATGTAAATCACCAAAACCACTCTACTGGCTGACAGCTGTTCAACTTTGACCCATTCTTTTTATTCTGGCAATACTTTACAAGGCACTGCTCAGAAATGGGACTTTTTTGGGGGGGAGAAAGTACTTAGGACATATCACAAAAGTTCTATGATGAGCACAGTATATATATATATTATATTACATTGCCTCTTTAGTCAAGGGACAATCAAGATAGGTACAACTCTATTTAGTTTTATTTTTGCCACTGGAGAAGGTTTGTCAGGCTGTAATCTGTTGCTGAGCAGAGGAGCCATGTGAAGTATCTGAAAAAATAGTCAATTTACATCAATTCTTCCTATTTTATAAAATCAAGCATAGGCCCCCTTTTTACAGTTTAGTTTTTGTTTTTGTTTTGTTTGTAGCTGTAAGTGTGGTGAGGGCATTCTTGAAAAAGGTAACAGTAGATCTTCCGTTAATGTTGGGACAGGCAGCTTCAGGGACCCATAAAATGAGAGCAGGGTCTAATACCAATGAAAGCTCAAGATTGGCCGGGATTCTTCTTTGTCCCCTCATCAGTGTTATAAGGAAAAGACATCAGACAAAATGAGGTTATTTAACAACTGGTTGTAGTGTTCTCTAAGCAAAGTGGATAGTGTGAGCATGATGACATGCAGTATATCTTGTAGTCACTAGGGACTCAGATCTTTGCCCAGACTGTTTATTGAGAACATGGGTGTCAGTTCTGCAAGCTGTTTTGAGATATTAAAAGTCAGTCATGTAAAATTGGTCAGTTCTTTGCACTGATATTATGGGTGCTTGGAGGAGTGTATCTTAGAGAAGCAGGAGAGAAGCAAGTGTTTTTATGAGCCCCAGATCAGAATGAATTATTACCATCCTGTATTTAGGAAGGATCACATGTTTATTCAGACTACACTAAAAGAAACACCTCTCAGAGTCTGCTTTTAAGCCCAGACTATTTCCAAGCATAGTTTCAATAGGTTTTAATAAAACATGTAGCGAGGAGCAATTTGAACGGAAAGCATTGACTAATTGTCGGAAAATTGACTTATTTCCAACATTATACCTCTATCCACATAAGATATAGTTCTCCATTGAAGCAAATCTTCTAAGTATATGGTGTTCTATTTTTATACAATACCTATTCATTTATAGTGATATTTTTTCTTTTCTATATATTTGTGAAATATTAGTATTCATATATACTGTGAATTCAGTCCTTTTTTGGTAGTCCTTCTAAGGACTATTAGTGCATAAAAACTATGTTTGATTATTATGTGATTGACTACACTGCCAAATTTTCCCAGTAATTCTGTTTGTAATCTCTTGAATATATAATCAGATAATTTACAAATAATAATAATTATTTCCTTCCTACTTCCAGTATTTATGTCCCTTATGTTTTCAGAACACTTGTAAAGAATACTCGTGATTGTAATTGTCTATCTTTTGTTCCTAGTTTAATGGAAAAGCATATCACATTTTAAATTAATCATGATGGTGGCTATTATGTGGTATAAATACATATATAAACCAAAAACCTACATATATAAACATAAAAATATATGGAAATTGCATTTCATCTATATTATTCTATTACTAGATCATTAAATTAATATGTGCCTAAATATAATTTGAAATGTATTTTATGCCTTTTTCTCTATTAGTAGTATAATAAATTTGCTTGAGGGTTTCTGGAAATTTAACTTCCTGTATTTTTAGCACAAACTTTACTTGATCACTATAGTAAACAATATTGCTTATGTATATTTCATGCTTCTATTGAGTGTGACTTAAATTGGTCAAACGTTTTCCCCTTTATACTACTTTGTTATTTTTTATTTTCAACAACAATTACATTTGTTTAATTCTTTGGAAATCTTTTGGTCCTTTTATCTAAAATACTAAAAATGCAAATAATTATGGAAAGACTATTGAAAGATTTTATCAAAACATATTGTTTTCATGTCTTGTGAGTAGATCTGTAACCATGTGCTGCATTTCTACATTCTTATATTGTTTGAACATTAACTTGGATAATTTAAATTTTCTTAGAAAATTTAAGCAGGTTTTTAAATTTATTTGCATGCAAATATTCAAATGGTTTCATAATTACTAAGTTTTCTATATTATCTTTCTTCAGTCATAATTAATTTGTAAATTTATTTTGTGGATACTTACATAATGAACATTATAATTATATATAGTTATATAAATGCATATATGTTATTATATATGCTTTATTCACCACAAAATACCCTGTTTTATTTTCTGAAAAATTCTATTTTATATCTATTATTATCTTTTAATTTATTAAAAAATTATTTGATTATGGATTTTCGGATATCTCTCTCAAAAGCACAACCTAATTGAAGATCGATAAATTAAATTTCATTAATATTAAATTTTTTTGCTTTGCAAAGTACCCACACTTTGGAAAAAGTTAAGTCAGAAAATGAAAAAAATTATTTGCAATTCATTTATCCAGAATATATTAAAAGTTTTATAAACTCAGTAAAAAAAAAAAACAATTCAATTAAAAAATGGGCAAAGCGTTGACATTTTAGCAAAGACAACTTTTGGGGTGGCTAATACATGTAAGAAAGATATTTAATGTTACTGGTCATTAGTGAAACATAAATTGAGATTGTGATATGATACTTTATCACAAACCAATTAGAATGATTAAAAGATTATTTACAATTGTGTAAATTCCACTGGTAAGGAATTATAACAAGGAGACCTTTTATACATTATTAGTGGAAAAATAAAATCATACCATCTCTGGAAATATACTTGGCAGTTTTTAAACATACTCAAATCATTTGACCCATCAATCATTTATTTTCCTGGATATTTATCTTAGGAATATGAATATGTATGCTTATACAAATTTTGTAAATTGATGTTCATAGTAGTTTTTTTTTGTAATAGTCAAAAGTTGGAAACAACCAAAATGTTTTCTTTAGTTGAACAAATAAAACAGTGGTATAGCCATACAATAAAATATTCCTCAGTAATAAACAGAAATAAACTTCTGATATGTAGAACAACATGAATGGATTTCTAAAATATCATATGGATTTAAAATAAAAGCTAGTCAGAAAGGGTTATAATGTGTTTATAATTGCTTTAAAACACATCTTTAAAGTGATAAAATTAGAGCTTATAAAGGCATTTCTTTGTTGTGATTGAGCAGTTTTGTGTCTTAACTATAATGATTAGGTAATGCTTACTCAAATCAAAATATGTGGGAAAATTTTTAAGAACTACATATAAAAGAATACAAATAAAAACTAGTGAATTTTAAACAAGTTCTGTACCACACTTAACAAAACTGATTTCCTTTTTGAATATTTTCTGTGTTTTGTTAGTTTTTTCTCAAAATTAGAGTAAATGGAAATACACACATACATACACTACTGAGTACACAAAAACTGATAAAAACTGATTTAGTTCTGTGAATCATAAACTCTAACTTTTATGAATGCCAACTTTCAGATATCATGTTATATGGTAACTGTGTTATATGTTATATGGTAACAATGCAACATATTGCCATGTTGGCAGGAAGTAGTTGAAGTGTACATGTGACCACCTTCTTGTGATTTTTAAAGCACTCTCATGAATCTATAATTATTTCAAAATAAAAAGTATACAAATATTGATATCATTATTCTGTTGTGAATAATCCTCTTAAATAACAAACTTTAGCTTCAACTCCCCTAAGTTAAGAGTTTGGAAATTCCAGGTCTAAAATTAAAAAGTTGAACAACCTGAAAAACAATGGCTTTTTCTGGATTCCATCAGGGAAATCCAGAAAGTCACAATTATAATATGCTCATCTGGAGTGAAACTGCTTTGGAACCACATACTGTTAGGAAATGTGAAATATTCCCTTTCAGGAATTCCCACAGGCTGAGTACGGGAGAGCAGAAGAATGAGGTAGCCACACATTTGTGTACTTTGTCTCCAGAAACCCTCTAGTTCTCATAGTAAAGATATAAGATTCCCTCCTAGCTCTGATGGCAAAGGGGAAGGAGATTTATTTTGCAGCATGCTCAGAAACTTTTCCATAGTGAAGACATATTTTCCATAGTAAAAGAGGGAAGAGCGTTTTCCCACTTGCAAGAAGTGCAATCATACCCCAGACATCTCCAGTTTTTCCATCTTACCTAAGAGAAAAAAACCTACTTGACAATGGACTGTGTTTCTAGAATATCAACTGAAAACTGTAACTACATAATGGAGGAGGGACAAGGAGGGAAACAAAGAAAAGTTAGTTCACTAAAGAAACACTTGAAGGCCACAATCCCAGTGATGTTGGTCAAACAAAAGGCACTTACCTGTGCCACAGTTTGCCATCAAGTCAATACAACTCTGGAATAACAGGAGTTTACAGCTGAAAAAACTGACACAGATGCTTCCTGAAAGAGTGTGGTTAAGGAAACCTAAAATCAACAAGAGAAACAAAAACAATTTCAATAAAGGCCTCTGATCCCCACAGATAGAGCAAACATCTGTGCTCTACCTCTTAACCAGATTTATGAAACACCTCACCTTAAATACCTGTTTGCCTCCATTCCAACTATCTGAAAGATCATGTCCACAACAAAAACTGACAGTCATACCAGTAAAGCAATTCACAGGTTTGAGAGTTGCTTCTTGTGCAGTATTTCATAGTAGCTAGCTTTCTAATCAAGAAACCATCTTCTTAAAGTATCTAAATTATGGTAGGTGAGGACATTTGTGGTTTGTGGTTAAAATCCCAAAGCCCGGCTGTTGAGCTTTATTGTGTATTCCTGAGTTGATACTAAGGTCACATACCCCACTGCCTGCAGCCAGCCCCACAACTCCCACTAAGCCAGGTTCATTTCCCAGAGATGCAGGTCTGCTCCATACTCTGGCTGACTGAAGGATGCCCCAGTGGCCTTGTGGAAACGACTTCAGACTGCAAAGTGGTCAGGAATTTTTCATCCACTTTCCTGCACTCTCACTATTTTGTCTAAGTAAAAGGTGCATGCTTGTCTGACTGCTCTCCAGTCAGGTAAAGGAGAGCAGGTAATGTGGGGAAAAAAGAAAAGATATTCAACTAGAGAAATACTTGAGAAGGTCGCAACCCTGAGACATAAGCCCACAAGAGCTTTTCTCAGTTCCCTCTCCATATTTTTTTTCACAAGTACTTCCCCTAAAAAAATTCCTTTGTGTTTAATCTCTTTTTGTCATCTTCTCATAGAATCTGAACTAGCAGTCTCTTAATCCTTCACTACTCTAGACTTCCACTGCTTTCTGATGGGCATTTTTAAATGATGGATGTTATTCATAACTAGAAATTTTCAGTATTTTTAGATTTATTTTTCCAGAAACACAGTTAAACTCAGAGAAGTTCCTAAATGTTTTCTCAGGTTTTATTTTTAATCTCTTATGGTTTAAAGTGGGATGCCCTCTTAGTAAGTAAAGCCAAATCTTTTACTACAAACTGGAATCATAATAAAAAAGGGCTAAATTCCTAAAAAAGAGGACTGGATGAAAAAGATGTGGTATATATACACAATGGAATATTACACATCAATAAAAAATGACAAATTCGATGATTTTCTGGAAACATGCATGTACCTAGAAGAAATCATACTGGCAGAAACAAGTCAGAAGGAAAAAAACAGATACCAAATGGTTTCACTAATATATGGACAACCAAATGAAAGTACACAACTGCGGAAGGGGACCAGCTGGAGTGGCCAGGGATGGGACGTGGTGGGGGACCCCCAGGGACCTCAATGAAGTGGTTGATGTGAAATATATATATATGTATAAATTAAAATTAAAAAGTTTTAAAAAAAGGGCTAAATTTGGGAAAAATAGAACCTATTCATATGCTTCTGTGTGATTGTGTGATCGTCATACGCAATACATACAGACAAGACTTTCATTTCTAAAATTTAATTATAAATCTTAAGTAAACTGAGGTTTTGTGGACACTAAATTCATGAAGCGTCTGGGTTAATAGGACACCGTTATATAGATATTGCTTTGGTTTTATTTCCCGAAGGTCTGAGGGAACAGATTTTAAATTTATTAAATGTGTGTATGTTTGTGTGTGTGTGTATGTGTACGTAAAGTGGCCCAGTTGTGTAGTTTTAACATTCATATATATATATATGTCTTTTTTCTGTATTCAACATGAACAATGCATCCCAGCTAAAACCCATAAAAGAGAAAGAATAATTTCCTTGAAACTACAAAATACTTATTAAAAATGACATGCATTGAGGTACTTTTAAATTTAAGACTCACTTAGAGTTTGGCATTCTCAGGAAAATTAAGATCCTTTTTAGTGTCAAATGTCTAAAAATGTCTGAAGAAAAAGCTTTCTGACATTGATCTTGACAACAAATTTTTAGATATGACATCAAAAACACAGACAACAAAAGCAAAAAATAAACACAGAGATTGCATCAAACTAAAAAGCTTTTACACAACAAAGCAAACAATCAACAAAATGAAAAGGCAACCTACAGGATGAGAGAAAAAAATGAAAACTATATATCTGATAAGGGACTAATTTCCAGGGTATATATAGAACTCAGAGAGCTTAATAACAACATAACAGCAGATAAGCAGATTAAAAAGCAGAAAAGGACCTGAAAGAACATATTTTCAAAGAAGACATATAAATGGCCAACAGGTATGTGACAAGAAGCTCAGAATCATTAATCATCAGGGAAATGAAAATCAAAATAATGATATATTACCTTGTATCTCTTAGGATGGCTCTAAAAACAAAAAAGGATAGCGAGTAGTGGCAAAGATACAGAGCAACGAGGACCTGGTACACAATTGATGAGAGAGTAAAGTATAATGGCCATTATGGAAAGAAGTATGGATAATCTTTAAAACATTAAAAATAAACTATCATATGACCCAGCAATCATAATTCTGGATTACATCTAACCGAGTTGAGATAAATTCTCAGAGATTTATATTCATATAATTATTGCAGCATTATTCACAATAGCTAAGATATGGAAATATCCTAATTAATGATGAATGGAAAAGGCAAATGTTTTTATGTGTGTGTGTATAGATACACAAAACAATATTAATTCTCACTGAAAAAGAAAATTCTGCCATTTGTGGTAACATGGGTGAATCTGTGAATGTGTTAGTTGAAATAAGCTCTGTACAAAAAAAGAAACTGTATGACCCCACCCTTATTTAGAATTTTAGATGATGGAATTCGATGCAGAAAGTAGAATATTGGCTACTAAGAGGTGCACAGAAAAATGGGGAGATGCTGATCAAACTTTAATTTTGCAAGATCATTCCATTCTGAGAACTTAATGTAGCTAAGGTGACCACAGGTAACAATACTGCACTGAGTACTTAAAATTTGCTGAGGGTTCATCCTAGAAGTTCTGAGCACAGAAAAAAAAATTAACAAGAATAAAAATAATGGTAACTGTATAAGGTGATAGAAACTTTAATTAGAATGATTTTCATGATTATTTCACACTATAGATGTGTAGCAGCTCATCAAGTACAACTTACATATACACAGTTAAAACAATGACTTTGAAAGAAAATCTTCATGGGCTGAGATAGAGATGAGGAGCAGAGGACACTGAATTTATAAACAAGTAATTACCCAAAAGACATGGGAATTATCTGTGGAAAAATTGATCAGTGTTGTGTGTAACAGTTCTCAAGAATCTATAGACAGAAAACTGGCTGAGAAGCCCTCCGTCCATACTGGTTGTTTTCACATCCACCACTGATCTGCTATAAAACCTGTTAGCTCAAACTTTGGACAACACTCTTCTGATCAAGAGTGCTAGGAAAAAAAAAATCCATAGGAAAAAGTTATTGCTCAGGTATCTTAATTGGAAAAGTAGAAAATATTCCTGAAAAGAAGGTATCTGGACTATCAAAATCTTATAAGATGTAAAAGACCCTCATTAAAATGAGTTTTTGTACAAACACTAGAAAAATTGAACTAGATACTTTTTTTCATAAAGGGAGCGCCCCTGTAGTCAGGATTTAATTTTTCATTTCCTTGATTTACAGGTGGAAAGAATCTCAATTCTCTATTTATTTTGTAATGCTTGGCATGTGAACCTCTAGCTGGCTCAAGTAGTTCTGATGAAATGCAGGACAATGACACCTTGAAAGGTGGTGACAGTGTATCCACTTGAAAAGTAATTGCTCCTGGCTTCATGCACAGTAACTTCAAGATGAAAAATACATTCAGAATAACAAATGCCAAAAAGACTTCTAATCCAACAGGGTTCATTCCTTATCATTTTAGGGAAGCAGGTGGGATGAAAATCATGCCAAAAAGAACTATTTATCACTCAAAATCACATGTTTATTAAATATTCTGCATTCTCAGTCTTTCTGTCTTCTGTTTATGTGTCTCTCAATACTTTTCTCTCAATACCTACTGTTGTTTCCTCTCCCATACTCATTCTTTTTCTAGTACATTTTCCTTTGTTATATAGAATTGTAATTATATAACAGCTGAATTCTAAAGACAAGAAATATGACATTATGAAAATGTTTTAGTTGCTTTAAACTATTGCTGATAGTTTGCCAAAAAAGTTATTTAACTGTATTTTAAAAGAAATTTTGGTATACACTGGTACATCTATACAAAATACAATAAAGATACACATGTAAACCATGTAGCAAAACACAACCCATGAAACTTCCTCCTTTATTTATATTTATTATATATATTTATTATTAATATTAATGTATTTACTTCTTTCCTCTTTCCCAACTCTTTACTTCTATCACTCCTCAAACACAAAAGTAATATTCTGAATTTAATTCTTCAATCTATCAGAAATGTATTTTTGTGGTAGTTGTTTTACTAGGCACATGCAAATTTAGATTTTATATTTCCCTGTTTTAATATTTGTATCTTTACAAAAGGAAAATCCATTCTATGACTTTTGGGGGGTATATGCCTGATTAAAAAATCTGTAGATATCTTTGTTTTAATGCACCCTGACATTATTTTGAGTATTGAAAATTGCCAATGAAATATAACCTACTTAAAATTCCTTTCTTTTTTTCACTTTCTATAAGATAGAGAGGATACCATCTTATAAAAATAACAGATTGCATTCTGTCACACAACTGATTATTAGCATAAAGATGAATCAGCAGTTTTAAAAGAAGTTCATTTCATCACCAATCTGCTTTTTTAGAACAATTTGCAGATACAGCCTTAAATATATACTATTTCTTGAATCATCTCAATTCTTATAAAGAAAAAAAATCTGCAAAGAAAAACAAAAATGACTCTCAAATCTTATAACACATTAAATGGTAAATCCTACTAGGGACTAAATCTAAGTAAAATGAATACTTAATTAATCACATTTTAAAATTGCATTTTGTAATTTAGCAAGGAACAAGTTCAAATTTAACTAGAGAGGGTTTTAGGAGGTGTCCTCCATCTCTCCCTTCACCATGATAATAGTCTCTCTCATTAGGATGCTTATTCATCCATAGTTATGCTTCTAAAGATCTGGGTGACAGATGTTCATAGGGAAACAAAGACTCAATGTTCATAGGTTGTAAAAGAATACCATGG
Source organism: Uropsilus gracilis (assembly GCA_004024945.1). Classification (NCBI taxonomy): domain Eukaryota; kingdom Metazoa; phylum Chordata; class Mammalia; order Eulipotyphla; family Talpidae; genus Uropsilus; species Uropsilus gracilis. The sequence continues at coordinate 8,598 of PVHY01011003.1, read as the reverse complement.
CCTTGGAAAGTGGGTGCTACAGGCTATTGGCTGGTACAGAATAAGTTTGGCTGAGTTAACTTGGTTCTACTTCAAATGGCTTTCATCTTCCAGCGGGCTTGCCTAGACACATTCACTCATACAGTGAGAAAGAGATGCAACCCCAATCTGCAAGCACCTTTGAATTCTCTTCTTGTCTTATGTTTTCTAATATCCCATTGGCCAAAATAAGTCACATAATCTACTTGAGTTAGCATCACATTAGGAAGGCATTAAATGCTAGAGGCAGAGGGTGAGGCATAGGGTGAGGACTGGTAGGGATAAAGTAGTGGGGCCATTTATTGCAATTTTACTACAGAAACCAATTTCCTTCTCTGACCCTAATATGAAGATATGAGCAAAACAACAAGCCTTTTTCAAAGAGGACTAACAAGGAAACATTGTTCCCAAGCAGAGGCAAGTTTCTGCTGTGGTCCAGCCTCTCTAAAGGACAAACTTGTCCTGTAGTCTGCTACTCTCACCAATCTTTGTTTGCTTTCTGAATAGCTAGAATAGCTAATTGCCTTGAATCAATTTTTACAAGGAGAAAGAAGCAACTGAGGAGGGCCCTTTGTTGAACACTGCATTTATGGCTGGAAGCAAGATGATGACATGACAATGCTCATAAAGAAATGTGATACCTCCCAAGAATAGAGTTTTTGGAACATAAGCAAATGGTTTCCTTGTTACTGCTACTTGGGATGCATAGGCTTTTTATTTGCATTATTTTAGGTATTTCCTTAAAATTTTATAAAACATTGCAAAATGAGATGTACAGAGACATTAAGAGGGAACAGCTAGATTTCTGAGGTACAACAAAGTGTTGTAAAGCCCTGCTTCACTAAAGGAAATAGTTATGATTTGCATATTTCATCTTTGAGGACTGTTCCTTTACAGTTTTAATGTGTATATGTATATGTGTGTATGTGTGATAGTCACACTACAAAGTTGATTTATAATTTTAGTTTATATGGCTTGGATCAACAATGCTCTATTAATGCATGTTTTTGCATTCACTGCTAGAAAATAGGGCAATAAACCTAGGAGATTCAGACCTAATCTGTGTTGCCATACCAGAATGTAAAGCCTGAATTTCTGCACATATTTTAAGCTCCCTCTATCCTTAATACATTGTGTCATATTCTTAGCTGTTTCCCCCACAGAAGATAGACTTTCAATGAGCATGTCGGCTTGGGGGAAATCTAACTCCTATGTATTAACTGCTGACTCCTTTAATCCTGTTAGAATTTAATTTCTCTTGATTGAATGTAGTGTTATCACCAGGTGCTGAGTGGCCCTTTCCTATCTGTACATATAAATCCTGTTAGTCCTTCCCACAGTCTGGATGGTACAGAGTTTTCTGGGGTCAGACTCTTCTGAAGGAGCATTTGCTCTCAGGTTCATCTTATGCAGAGAGCGAACGGTTAACTTTTGGACACAAATGTCTTGTTTCTTGGTGCCTGAGACTTCTCTGTGGAGTGCCTGGGAGAGGCATATATTTTTCTTGCATTAAATAGCAAATTCAAGGATTTCAAAACACTTTAAATTGTTAACTGTTCTTCATTGATTGTCCAGATAATGACCCATAAAAATCTGTCTATTTTTAATTCTTCCAATTTTACTAAACAAAGTATTTCCTTTTTATATTTGTGACCTGCTTTAAGGTTGTCTCAGGAAACTCTACCCAGCAATTGCTGGGTTTTGAAAGGAAATCAATTCTCAGTGATTCCCATGTCTTCAGCTCCCTGTGAGAGACTCTTCCTGCTCCCACCTTCTTCTTTCTTCATCTCATCTGCTGGCCATTTCCTGCTAATTGCCTTCCTTCCCAATCAAAAGAAAGCCAATTCTGTTCACAGTCAGTTTTGCTACTTGTTAGCACCTCTAATTATTTTTTTCAAAAGTTTGATATAAAAGGAAATTACTGGATAAATTGAAGCATTTATGTCATCTGTGGATTTCAGGCATTAATTAAAATAAATCCACTTTATTACTAACAATCAAGTTTGTTGTAAATACTAATAATTTTTGAAAGCTTTAACTATTTCATTGACTTGATTAATCAACAAATGTGACTGAGCTGAATTCTGCAGCATCCTGTGGTTAAAAGTAATTCAGATCAAGCACTTCCCTTCAAAGTAATAAGAATTTACTGTCAGACCTTTTTTTTAGGGATCTCAATGTCAAAAGTATTCCATTTAATGCTACTAAAGAATTGTGTTAAGTTGCAGTGTTCATATCTAAGGCCCTAGATAAAATGGGAACATTAAAATATAAGTCAAGACAAATTATATATTTTAAGTTTATTTGAAGGAAACTTTATTGAAATCAGGCAGTATCCAATCAAGAAGATAGAAAGGTGCTTTGGAGCTATACAAAATGACTTTCATAGGCAGAAGGAAAAAGGAATAAAGAAATTAGGGCAAATGTCAGGTTTATTATCACAAGATTACTTTTCTCGAGGAGGTGGCAAGGATCGATGGGGCAGATGAACCTAAGAGTGGCAATCAGATGATTCTTGTTGGACTGATTAAGATTTCATTTTTGCAAGAACCAAAGCAATGTGGTAAATCTTGGTTTGGTTATATGGTGATTAATACAACCTAGGTTCACTCTGGAGCTCCCAAACTGGCACATTCTAAAGAGGTATGACCATCCTTGCACACAAAGACAAGAGGACTTTTACAGAAAAAGAACTTTAATATTATCAGTGTGCACAGAGAAAGAATAGCAAAAAGTCTGATGCTGGTTCCGTGAGGTCTGATAGGTTGTCACAAGTCTAAGACACCTTCTGATAATGAACCATAGGTAAGGGTTCTTCAACAGGTACCTGAAATCTGGGGCAAAGGAGAAAAATGAAGTATAGGTTACTCCTATACTTCATGTTAATCTCCTCATGTGTTTCCCATTCACAAATCTTAAGTATCTCTACATATCTCTCCACATGTCTCCACCAAGATCCCCTAGTTCCTAGTGCAAGTTCAAAGCTGAGGACTAAGAGCACCTTTCTTTTTGGCATTTCTTCCTAGAGCCTACCTGCCTTTCCTATTTTATAGTTATACCTAGATATTCAGTTCCCACCCCTTCAACCCAGTTCAAAGTAGCTAGTCCACAACAGCTTTAGGGATGAGGAGCAGGGTAACTCCCCCTTTTTATGGAAATACCTCTGATATACAAGGAATTCCTTTATGGGCCTGTTCTTATTTTTAAGAGGAGAAGCTAGCTTTATGAAGCACAGTCATTGTTTAATGTAAGAGTGTCCATCTGCTGCCAAGAATTCTGATTTTTCAAAGGTAATAAAGATTTTGGAATTTTTTAACAGTAGCTCATTATTAGTAAATGTTAGTAAGCATTTCAATTAAAAAGACATTTTGAAGTTTAGCCTTTGGTTATACCCTTTCACAAAGGAGAGTAGTAGATCAGTCATGGCCACTGATAAAACATCTCTTATTGTCTCCTACAAAACTGGTTATTGACTGTTCATTGGTTATTGCCTACATGGGGATTAACACAACCTAGTTTCAACCTGGAACCCCCAAACTTGCACACTCTCAGAAGGTGGGTTCTCATTACTTGACCAGAAAGCTAATACTTAATACCTGATATAAACAAGCAACACAAAATCAATTAGAGGATGTTAAAAGGGGAGACATAAAAAGTCCTGAGCAACTGATAACAGAATAGGCACAAAAGTCATGATGGGTTCTAAAACAATGAATGATAGAAGAGTTATAGAGCCAGTGAGCAGTATAAAGCTTAGAAGAGAAAATATGATTCCTGATAGAGGAAGAACCTCAAATCCAAATAATTTTTTTTAGTTTGTGTATTATTTCCACTGAAGCCAAGTGGGGGTGAGGTGTTTATTATCCTGTTTTTGTTATTATTTTGTAATAGCCTTTCATTACCTTCCTCTTTTACATATGTGGAGTGTGTGTGTGTGCGTATGTGTGTGTGTGGTGTGTTTGTGTTAACACAAAGAAGTCTGGCATAACCATTTTAAGGAGAGAAAAATCTTTTTAGAAAAAAACTAAGGTTAAGCCATAAAGTATCTTTGAATAAAAATTTTTTAAAAATCTAAACAAGAAAGCATAACATTTTAGATTAAATTACTGAGTAAAGCTTGATTTTTCTCTTAATCCAGATGACAATGAATCAAATATGATTTTAGTTCATAAGGGGATAGTTAGACATTCAAGACTCAGAGAGATTGAATTCTGTTTCTCCAATTAGTTGTAGATAATCTTTCATTTTGAAATAATTATTATAGTTTTCTAAGTTCCTAGGTGTATTGATTTATGATTTATATTTGCTGAAAGGATAGAAAGTTGATAATATCCAAAATACTTTATCCTAAATAGGATAGTACCATATACCTAATAGTAGTGCTTCACAATATGTAAAGCAAAATTTGGCAAAAATTAAAGATAATTTAGACTAATACACATTTTTAGTCAGATTTCAACTCAATTCTCTCAGTATAGTATATACTGTGCATACATTCTCTCAGTATAGTATATACAGTATAGTATATAGTATAGTATATATAAAAAGTTCATAATATTTTCTGAACACTTTAATAAAGGAGATATAATATCCATGTATAGAATAGTATACTAACAAAATCTTAATATTATTTTAAGAGCACATAAGACATTTATCAAAAAGTACAGTAATATATTTTTAGCAAAATAGATCATGATTGACTATAGAATAAAACTAATCAGATTTCATAGAATTGATAGCACATAGTGTATGCTCTGCTCAGAGGAGAATTTAGCTTTAACTTAATATCTCCCTTGAAAAAATATCTATGAGACTATTTGAAAGCATTTTAAATTAATGGTAAAAATTAGACAATTAAAAAATATGGAACATAAACTCAATATTTTATTAGAGAGAATTTTTGTCACAAGTAAATAAGAGAAGGAAAACTGAAAATCAACATTCTAAGCATACATGTTAAGATATTTAAAAAGAAAAGTAAATTAAGCCTGACAGGAAGAAATAAATATTGAAGAAAAAATAATGAAATATAAAGGAGGTAAATAAAAATACAAGGGACAAAGTGCATCCAAAAATTGCTTTTTAAAGAAATCTAAGGAAGTTGATAAGTCTCTGATAGGACTGGTCAGGGGACTGATAGAACTAATAGACACTTCACTAAAATAAATGTAAAAGAAGGTCAACAGGTACATAGAAAAGTGTTTGACATCATTTATATCAAAATCACAATGAAGAACACACTTACAATCATGAGAATCGCCCATATCAAAAAGACCAGAATTATTAGATATTAGGGAAGATGTGGAGAAAAGTGAAAAATAAATATTATCGAATCTGATATAAGAATAGAAAACTCAATGAATCTGAATCATTTAAAATTTTAATATCTAATAACCTTCGCACTTTAAAAACTTTAGACTTCAAATAGCTTTATCAGTAGTTTTTAAGTTTTCAAGAAAAAAAATAAAATCAATCTTTTCTTAAAAAAGAAAATATATACATAACTTATATCTCTCTCTATATATATATTACATCATTGTATTCCCGGGATATTCTTCAACCACCATATCACTGTGAACTGTCATCTTGATCTTATGTGCTCATCCCATCCCTGATTTCTCCCTCGCCCCTCCCCTTCCCTAGCTGAATGCTTTATTTCTTGTTGTTAGCTTGTTAGTTTTGAAATAAGATCAATCTTACACAAATTACTCCAGATAACAGAAAGAGAGTAAAGTCACCTGGCTTCAATTACTCCAACGTGCATGCATAGCCTTGATACCAAAGCCTAGAAAGAAAAAACATAGACCAATTTCCCTCATGAAAGCTAGTGCAAACATACACAAAATATTAATAAGCCTAGCAACATACAGCTAGGTAATAATGCATCATGTGAAAGTTGTTCCAAGGATGCAGTTTGATCAATATTAATATTATCAACCTGTCTTAATAAAATGCAAAAAAAAAAAGAGGGAAAAAAGACAAATCAAGCTTTCCCTATGATTTTTGTGGAGACAAAAATACTTGATCATAATTACTGACCATTATATTGTAAAACAAGCCTGCACAGTGAAGGAAAAAGAAAAAAAGAAAAAGAAAAAAAGTATTAAATAAATAAAACTGCCATTTGTAGATGGAATGACTGTGTATATAGAAAATCCCAAATAAAAGCTCTTTGTATTAATAAAATACCAAGGCCACAGAGTATGAAATCATTTTAAAGAATCATTTTAATCTTATACCTTATCAAGAAGTAATTAGATTTTTTTAGATTGATATATTTCACCTAGACACTGAAGTTCTTGCATAATTCCTTCTAGATTAGTTTTTCCTCTCTTAATGGAGAATCCATAAAATTGATACTGTGAACACTGCTCACACTCCTTGGTGTGTTTAAGGTTTTATTCATGCAGCATAACATTTTTGTTGTTGCTATTCAAAATCACAGGTATTTTTACCAAAGCAATAATAAATGCTGAAATTCAATCAGTTATAAAAAGAATGCCATTTATAATAACATAAAAACGTAAACACCTATTACAAATCTAATGAAGGGATTTTTAAAACCTTAGGAAGAAAAAGAATCTAATGAAACCCTTTTAAAAATGGAGAGATTTATTATTTTCTTATGAGTCTCAACATATTTAAACATTAATATTTCCCAAATTAATCTATAGATCCAATGAAACCTCTTTAAAAAAATGCCACATCATTGGTGGAAATCAGCAAGCTGATAACAATAGGAACCAAAGGGACCAAGAATCTGGAGGATTAAATGCCTGGGCTGGTAGATTATCTTACCTTATTTTATAAAGATAAAATATGGATGAATAAACCAGGGTAGGATTGTCTAAGGTATAAATAGATTAATGCAACAGAATGTGGTTTCCACAAACAAATCCATAGCAGACAGTTGATTTATGACAAAAATGACATTGTAGAGATAAAGGATATATTTTTTCAATTAATGCTTCTAGGTGAATTGAATATTCCTATAGAAAATGCAATTCCCTCACCTCACCCCAGTTATTATCTATATTAGATCAATTTCAGACCAATTTTGATAGTTGAATAAAATATAAATTATAAACAAAAAAGCTTCTAGCACATAATATAGGAAAATGCCTTCATATGGTTCAGAACATTTTTTTCTTCAGCAAAAAGCATTAACTATACAGAAATACATGGATAAATATGACTTAATTGCCACTAATCAGAAAAAGACAGATGGATAAATGGGATTAATTAAAGTTAGAAATTTATTTATCAAACACAAAAGAGACTGAAAAAGCAAGATTGAGAATGGGTAAAGATATATGCAAAATAAGTGATGTGTATACACAAAGGACTTGTATTTAGAGAATATAAACAATCTTACAAACAAATCAATAAGTAAAAAAGCAAATAAGCCAATAGAAATAAAATGCAGTTTATTTCACCAAAACAATCCAAAGGATCATTAAACAAGAAAAAATAGTACAATGTCTTTGGTCATTGTGAAAACACAAAATATATGGAGATACTTCTCAACCCCCAGATTGCCTATAATTATTCAGAATGATAATATCAAATATTAGTACATATTTGGATGTCTCAGACATAGCTGGTAGAAATATAAAATGACACAATCATTTTCAAAACTTTGTTAGCAGTTTATGAAATTAAATATATATTTACTTTTGACCTCACAATTACATTCTTGGTACTCAGTGGAAATATAGACAAACATACCCCAAAATATATATAAGAAATGGTTACAGAAATTTTATTTGGAATATTCCAAACTTGAAGCAAACTAAAAACCTATTAATATTAAATGAATAAATAATTTGAGTTAGGTACATATTACAAAACATGACCTACTATGAAAATTATGGGTTATCTCTAGTTGCAACCACCTGCATGAATCAAAAAACTAAAATTGAAGAAATCATTCACAAAAGAAAACATCCTATATTATTCCTTTATACAAAGGTTGAAAACATTATTAGAAGACCTTTCTTTCCAGGAAACTGAGGGTATAGTTACTGTAATGGTCAGAACAGTAGCTAAATAGACTATGAAAAAGCTCTATTTTTGTGGTGTGTTCACTTTATGATAATGCATTAAAACTATACGATTTATTTACTTTCTTTAAGGTATGATGGACTTCAAAAGAATTCAAAAGTGTTTTCTGTACAGAAAATTATATACTAAATCAATACTAAAAATTTTAAATTGTCAATTAGAAGTATTGAACCAAGATTTAATCTCATTGTCGCTAAAAATATTTTGCTCACACTATTCGTAAATAAAACAAAAACAATAGCAACATAAAACTTAAGCTCTTAAAATGCTTAAATGATCTGCTCTTAGTCATTATTATTTCTTCTTGTTTAAACTTCAAAATGCTACATCTATCTTACTGTTGCTGGTAAGATATTTGATTTATTAAATATATACGTATACATATAGTATATGGATCTATATACACAAATGCATACATGATAATTTTTTTACTAAGAGCATTTCATGATTAAAAATACACAACACCAGAGATCTGACTGATTACCAGTGAGACCAGAGTGATAAGCTGAGTTAGTC
>PVHY01011002.1:0-49649 GCA_004024945.1 Uropsilus gracilis | reverse complement strand
GGGAAATCAGGGTATATAAAGGGTGTGCAAACAAAGAGGAGGATTCGATTTGATTCTAGGCGATTGGATTGGGATTCCAATATGGAGAGGAGATGGGAATCGGCCATCTTGTAAAGATGTGAGCCATGTGAGCTTGGCCAGGTGGCCACCGAGGGCCTGCAACCCTTGGCTGGCCCAGGCTGGCAGCATGTGTGCTGAAAGCTGTTAAGGAGTTTGCAGATTTGAACTCCGTGTTGGAGTTTGCTTTGCTGAGTTTGATTTGTGTCTGAAAGAGGCCGTGCAAAAAGTTAGGCCTGAGAAGAAAGTGAACTTTGCTGGTTTGGCACCATGGAGTTCCTGCTACCTGAAGGTGACAAAAAGACAGCGTGGAAGACAACGAGGAGCATTCAAAGGAACATGTCTTCAAGCGTCTGGAGATGGACTCTGACTGGACATTGGTGAGACGATTAGGACTGAGAGATTGAGGATATTTGGGGCAATCTGGGAAAGGACTTTGGACAATACTGGGAAAGGTTTTGGACAATGTTGAAGTATTCTGAGTCTTACATGTTTCTTTTGTAGTTATTAGGATAATTAGAAATCACTTTGTTAGAAATAAATTAGTCTGCACTGCACTGATTGTCTTGCATTGGCTTGGTATTTTGTTTGAGAAGGCTGGGGATGGTGGTAAGGACCCACGAGTGGAAAGTTTAAACTGTGTAGTATTAAAGTTTTTCTTTTCTGCAGTTTTTGGAGCTGAAAGCAGAGAGCAGTTGGCTGGCTTTTGCATATCAATGGTAAAGGTGATCAGTGAAAATGCTAATGAAGAGTGTGTAGCCTGCTTTGTAGAGAGTAGCAGGCAAATAAGAGTATCCAATTAAGGTTAAAGGTAATTGCAAAGGAACTGCTTGTAGCCTGCTTCTGAGAGAGAAGCAAGCAGCTAGCTGTATAAACAGTTAAATAAAGACAGAAAGTCTTCATTTTACCCACTTTCAGTTGGCGGGTTGAGAAGGCTGGGGATGCAAAGGAACTGCTTCGGAGAGAGAAGCAGGCCTGTAAGCCTTTCTTTGGTCACCCTGATTCAGTTCGAGTCCTGCCGGGGGCATGTAGCAAGATCTAGTCCCAAAAAAATAGCTGGGTGTGGTGGCACATGCCTGTAGTCCCAGCTACCTGGGAAGCTGAGGCTGGGGATTGCTTGAGTCCATGGTACCACAGGCAACATGAGCCTGCGGTTTCATGGCCGAAAATAGCGAGACCTAGTCTCAAAAAAAAAAAAGCTTGGGAAACTTTACCAACAGATAAATGGAAATATAAAAACCAACCAACTGGAAGTTCTGTAACTGAAAAATAACTAAAATGAAAATTTACTGGCAGGATTAACAGAGGACAGAAACAGGAGGGGCATCCGTGAACCTGTATACAAATCTATCTGAACATATAAAAGTGGAAGAGACTGAAGGGTCTGCAAGACAATTTAATCAGTTTAAAAATATGTGAATATAACTGGCCTAAATACTACAATCCATAGTCAGAAATGATCAGTTTATTAAAAAGCAAAATCTACCCTCATATATTTTAAATAAAACCAAATAAGCTCAAAATAAAAACATGGAAAAGGCAAAACTTGGAAACAAGCAATGATAAAAGGTTGGCAATGTTATGTTATTAATAACAAATTAGACTTTAAAGAAAAAAGTATTTCAGATGAAAGGAGTTTATTTTGTCAGAAAGGCATAAACATCTACGTAGATATTCAGCTAATAAATGGCCTTAAAATTCATAAAGCAAAAACTAATAATTGGAAATTTTAACTTCCCCGCTTAGTATTTGATATAAAAGTAAATAAAAAAATATATTCCAGAATGAAAACTGCCTAATCAATATTACATTCACAAAGGTTATTTTAATCAATAGGTCACACCATTTTTTCATTGTAAATTATTTTGAAATGCTTTTTGTGTACCACATCTTTATATAAAAAGATTCCTATATACAAAGAATCAAATAAGTTATGATAAGGCTTATATATTATACCCATCTTCTGTTAAATTGCTAAGCTTGAATAACAATTCCTTCTAAGCACATAGATTCATGACATACAAGAATGTTAAAAATAATACATGGAAAAGCAATATGAAAACACAGCTGAGAAGGTAGAGGGTGTGAGTTAAAAGAGCCTAAACTTGAAACTGAAAATTCCCTCCACAGCAGCTAGAACCAATTTAGAAACTGATGTGTGATGAATTAGTAGATTATCTCAAAGCAAATGCTCATTTCAGCAATGCTTTAAATGTTTAAAAAAAGTTCCTAAAAAAGAGGTTGCTAACTTACTCCCTCTTCTGTATTTATGGCACTCTTCACACCTTTACTTATGCAGAAAATAAATCAGATTCTTAAAACTTCCCAACTTTATTAGGAGAAAGCAATCCCATACACAGTAGGAGTCAACCAGTTAGTTTACAGCTGTATTATTATTTATGCTGTATTATTATTTATGCTTAATCCATGCCATGGCCAAGTTTTAATTATTCTGCTTATAAAGTACAGCTATTACTAGTAACTAAGAGTAATTAAATATCAATGTATACATTTAATCTTTTATATAATCTTTTACATATAAATTAACTAACCTAGTAAAGAAAAAAAGCCTATAAGGGAAAGACTATTCATTAAAATAAGAAACAAGTTAAACAATATTGGTAATTTTTGGTGATTCTTTGCACAAAACTATTTCCCACTTTGTGCTTCCACAGCATTTAAAATTAGGTGATATTACAGTCAGCTGTGTACATAACTACTTCATAAGCTTCTTTAGGAAGAGAATACAAAGTTTCATTTGTAGGGATGTCTAAGGCACAGGCTGCACTAGCCAATACGACTGGCCATTACAAGTTCAACAAAACTCTATCAATAATTAAATGAGATTTATGAAACTTTTATTAATCTGACTTAATCTGCAGAACAAATATTAAGAAGCAGTGGTAATCATGCCAAATATTTACCTCATACCTTTAAAATTTATTAGCACCAATACTACAAAGTACCACAATAGTTGGCTTACATTTCTCTTCCCTCAGAGTATCTCTTCATGACTGACTGTTACAGTCTCCTTCAGCACATCTGTATATTCACCTTTGTCTTCTGGTTTCACCTCCCTGATTCAGTATTCAGTATGGACAAATAAATAGACTATTAACACACTGTCCACAGTATCACTTAAAGCATAGATTTCGATGTGAACAAACCTGGGTAAAGTTCTAGCTATTTATAAACATCTTGGTCAATTTACTTAGCTTCCCCCTAAATTTCAGTGACTTCATCTATGTAAGTATCTAATAGAATTGTTGCAAAAGTAAAAGGAGATAATGAATATAAATACTTAGGACACAAAAGTATACTCACTGTAAATGCTAGCTAACTGCACCATGGGTTTCCCTTACTTCATGATCTAAGGGTACCTGAAGGATACAAAAGTTGCTTTTATTCTAGTGTTTCTATTAGAGAAAGATGGTTATATTGCTCATTTCTAATTTTAAAAGTGATGAGTGCAACACACCATCTAATAGAATATACACAGGAAAAATCAAAAAAGCAAGTAAATGTTAGAAAGTTACAAGTGGAATATTTATTTTCTTATATTTTATTTCTTATATTTTCTTATATATAAAAGTGGAATATTGTTCTTTTGCATTTTCTGCATCTGATTTCAAAAAAATTTTAAGTAGATAAAATAAAGTGTAGAGATATGCTTGGAAAATCCTAAAGGAACCTAAATCTCCAGTAATACCTGTGAACAAAACTTTTGAGTATCATTCTAAACAAATTCCCATGTGAGGCTTTCAAATTTATTTTTACTATCAAAACTTATAAGACTTTTTATAAGATAACCCAATGCATCTACTTGACAGACCTGCAACAGTTATTAGCTGTTGCTAAGATTTCCACTAAAGATGAAAAGAAAAGAATATCCTCATGCCTCTGTTCTGGATGTGGTAGCAGTCAATAGCAGAAGCAGAGAAACACACAGGAATTGCAGAATTATGGAGAAACATAACTTTCTGCAACTCAGAAATAACCTTGTAGCCAGCAAAGAGTTTGTTTTATTTAAAATAATAATAATAACAATTTTGAGTTTATACGACAAGTATTAGAAAATCATTTCCCCCACTCTTTCCTTCTGGTTGCTTCCAGTTTGAAAGCTTAAAGTCAATTGAATTCAAAGCATGTGGGAAGAAAAAAACAGGATCCTCACTTCACATCTGCCTGAGTCCTATCACTGAGTGCCAGTATCCCCTTCAGCACCCAGGAAGCACCTAAGCCCAGGGAATAGGAAGGATCACAGTCAATTCACTTCAGTGCAAACTTCTTACACATTTCAGATTCTAAGCTATACAAAATATAAAAAGGCAAGAAATCTAATCACAGTTTATGGGGATATCCAGGCCCATAAACATAATCACTTACCAAGTCTAGGGTTGCACCAACAATGGTGCCACAGCAAGGGTCCTCAGATAAAGGTCAACGACACTAAGACAAGCAGCTATGAGCCCATGATGAGATTTCAAAAAGGTACCCAAGACACAATTCCTATTTCAAAAAATTTACCATATTAAAAAAAAGTACCATATTAAAAAAAAAATTCAAAGAAGTGTACAGGTAAAACATGGCACAGACATAATAGAGTAAGTGAAATAATTATAATTAACAGCAGCAGAGGAGAGATCACATGCAGATAAAGAGTACAAACATAAAAGGAGTCAGAGAAACTATCTTTTTAAGTGAGTGCTGAGAAACAGAATGAAACGACTAAAGAAGCAGACAGGAAAACAAAGAACATACTCTGAAATGTCTTGGGCCCTGCCAGAAAGAACAGCATATTGGTGTTGGCATGGTGGCGCATGCCAGTAAGCTTCAGCGTATGAAGCAGCTGGGGGCTAGGGACCGCTCGGGGCAACACAGCGAGACCTAGTCCCAAAAAACAGCTGGGTGGTGTATGCCTGTAATCCCAGCTACCTGGGAAGCTGAGGCTGGGGATTGCTTGAGTCTGTGATACCCCGGACAACGTGAGCCCGCAGTTCTGCAGTTCCATGGGCAAAAATAGCAAGACCTAGCCTCCAAAAAAAAAAAAAGAACAGCATATTGGAAAGCGAAGGCCAGCGAGATAAACTGGTGATGTCTTAAAGGAGGGGGGAGTAAAAGGCAAGGATTAACTTTGCGGTTCATGTAGTAGGTAAGGAAGGTATGAGACACAATGCAGAAACACTGTATTTTAGAAGGACCAATATGGCAGCAGTCAGTATCAGAAGAATCAGAGCTGCACTTCAATTACACATCTCAGTGTAGAAAAGAGAAGAAAACAGAATGGAAAAGAGCAGGCACAACAGTGACTGCTAACTCTGCTATGCCACAGTGGGATGGCAGATATCAAGCGAGCAGTTCAGGAAGACACAGATATCAAGTGTGGGGAAAACAGGCTACCAACAGCACTGTGGGTCAGCAGAGCTTAGAGAGCATGAAATGAATCTGTTCAATGAGTATGGCCTTGATAATTTCTCCACCAGCATGTCCCAATCCAAAATCAATAATAACAATGGCAAAAAAGCCGATTAGCAGATTTGGAAAACAGATCAGAACATAGAATAGAAACTCATTCTTGACTGGGAATGGAAAGTATCTTGGATAAAGTGATGGTAATGATATTTTTTTAAAGCAAAGACACTGAACATTATAAGCAGGATTTATTGAAAAAATAACAGAAATGAAGGAAAATCAACTTTTTGATAATGGAATCCTTTATTAAGATGGGAAAGATCAGAAAAGAAACAGATTTGTGGAAAAAAGTAGTCAAAAAGGGGATAAAATGTTACATGTTTTAAATACCCATGATGTATCTTAACCATAGTGTATGTAAGTCTGGAGTAGAAAGTTCTAAGTAGCAACTATACCTATGAGCCTTAATATCATACAGACTGCATTTGAAATCACAAGAATGCATGAACTCACATTGGGAGAAAATGCAGAGCAAAGAAACAAGAATCTGGTCTTTGGAGATTACAATATTTAGAGGTCAGATGGAGAGTGGACCACTAAGGAAACTAAGGTTGAGTCAGTAACACAGAAAAAGATGGTAATTTTAAAAAGAACCAAATACTTAAGAATTTGAATAAGATGATATTGCAATACTATGCAAACAGTAAAAATACATATAAAGTCTGTACTGGTATGAAAAATGGTTATGCCCATTGAACAAAAAGAAAGAACTGTGGTGTCCTCTGCCTCAATTCATATCTCAGTTCAATCACTCAGTAGTTACATGAACTTTGGTCGGTTATTTACCCTATCCACCTCAATTTTCAATATCCCCAAAAGCAAAACGGGAATATTACAGTCTTTCAAGAAGGACTGTTGGAAAGATTGATTACTATATACAAATTGCATGGAAGTCGCCTTGCATATACTGTATATTGCATTAAAAAATACAAATTACAAAGCTATGTATAAAAGGAAGTGATAAAATAATCCAAAATAACCCCCAAAACATGACTGAAAGATTAGACTATGAGAGGAGGTGGGAATAAAGGAGGGAGTGAGCACAACGGTCTAGGGTAAAGGACTATGGGTACTTGGACAGTGAAGTTGTATGGTAACATACTTCTAAGGTGTGAATCTATTCCCGTAAATCATATATAGTATTCTAAAACCAAGGTTACCACGATAAAGGTGAGAAAATAGCAAACAAAAAGCACATATATAATATGACCCCCAGTATACAAATAAATAATACATATTTACCTATAGCTTTAGATATTTCAAGGAAAAATAATTAGCAATGAAGCAATTGCATCAATATAAATTGCATAACTCATCAAGGAAACATTTCAACTTTCAAAGGATGACAACAGGATAAAACATAAATACACACTGAAAATAACTTGAGACCAGTTTACAAATGTTTTCAATTACCAAGGCATTAAAAAGTTCAAATAGGCTGGTTACTTTAATGTTTGAAATTGGAAACAGAAGACATGAACAGTGGAGATTTTCATACTTTACCTAATACTAAGCAATTTAGAACTTTGAGAATTTGCATGCATTCATATATTAATTTCTGCAGTTTGAAATAAAACAATCCCAGGAAAGGATTTAATGTGGTTTAACACTTAAGTAAAGTGAAGCAGGAAATACTGCAAAACCATATAAAGATATAATCCCCAAACTCCAAAACAGTAAGATACAACTTCAAAAATAAAAGTGCTCAAATATTTTTATACAACGTTCCCAAAAAAGGAATCCTATATTAATGACTTCTAATATTATATGCACATTTTAGAAGTAGTACATTTTAGAAAAAAACAGACCACAATTTCTTTTAACAATAAAAGTGGTCAGTTTAAAAAAACAACTCCACTGCAACAGGAGCCTTGTCAGAGTACTCGATAAACATTTGCTAATCATTTAACAGAAAGAATTCTGTTATTTACGAAATGTTCACATGTAAACTATGTATTTACCAGAAGAAGAATTTTGCAAGGATAGAATTTGTAGCTCTCTTCTTCAAAGAAAAGGACTATGTCCAAGATAAATTAGTAAATATAAACAAAGAAGCAAAGCATGTGTATTATGGTGAAAGGGATGATCTCACTGAAATGTTCATTCCAACACATATAAACACACTCCATCCAAATGTCTTACTTTTCCACCCTAACCTCCATTACCACAGAATGTGACTATTTTGGAGATAAGACTTAAAATAGATGGCTACGTTAAAATGAACCCATGAGAGTAGGTCCTAGTCCAATCCAGCAGGATTGGACTACTAGACTACTAGAGGACAGAGGGCAGCAGACCAGGGACACATCAAGTCCAGAAAAGGAAAGACCCTGTGAGGACAGGGCTAGAAGGTACAAGCCAAGGAGAGAGACTACAGGAGAAAGCAAACTGAACTGTGAGGAAATAAATTTCAGTTGTTTAGTCACACAGTTTGCAGTATTTTGTTGAGGCTGCCCTAGCAAATTAATACACATAAAAACAAAAGTTAGAAAAGATTTCTGATTTTTTAAAAAATTAAATCTCATTTAAACCCAGAAACCCAAGTAAGCTGACAACAGTGACACCTAAATTTATCTAGTACCTACAACATGCCAGCTAAGCTATGGACCACATACATATAAAACCTAATTTAGTTCACACAAAAATATTTGGTAAAATGCGTTCTATTTTTAGTGTCACTCCAAGATAAAGAAACTAAAGCACTGATGACAATAAATGTATATATTGCAGAATGGAAGCAAGGTAGTCAACTTTAACTCCTCTTCCATAGTACTTTATGTAAAGTGTCCGTTGAAAGTTATTACCTTAGCTACAAAAAATGTTTTTAAGTCAATAAATGACAGTAGTGCTTTAAAGCTTAACTGCTTTTCCAGGGAGCTCTAATGTACATTATGTATTCTCTACCTATAAAGTCTGTTTTAGATATGTTCCATGTACAAACTCAGCTAACACAACAACCTATGTATAGTGAACAATATTATCAAAGAGTATCAAATTTATTATCTTTGTTTTATAAATGAGGACACTGAATCACAAAGGGGTCAGGTAGTTGTCAGAAGTCATAAGGGTGACATAAAACTATGAAGTTTAACTGCAGACACTTAATGAATAGACTATACTAAATCATACTATTTTCTATAAAAATTAGATTAGGTTTCTATAAAATCCAGTGATAATCATGACATACCTTTCATGCTATAAAAACAGAAATGTAAATCTCCACTGCAGATAGAAAAAAAGACTACGCTAAACAAATGTTACCTATCTATAATTATAGAATATTTAAGTTCATAAGAAATGGGGTCATTAGATGAAGAAATCTACACCCAATTAAGTTAAATAGCGTGGCATTCTGCTGACTCAGACATTTCAATATGCCATTCCTTCTGTTGGGATTCCAAAGTCAACTTCTTCTGGCCAACTCCTGTCCATCTTAATTCCAAAGTCACTTTCTCTCAGCAAAGGCTTTTCAAACTCTTCAGTCTAAATTAGGCACATCAGGCCATTATTCTTTCTCATAGCTTTTGGATTTTTTCCTTCATAATATTTATGGTAATCTGAAAGTACTTGTTTAATGTGAAATTCTTTTATCTCCTCCATAAAATTACCATTTCAGAAAGCGAGACTATGTTATTGTTTCTTTGGAGGCCAGAGGGCAATTGGAATATAATAGACCCTAAATAAATATTTTTTGGTGGATGGATAAATGAACAATTTTATGTCTGACAACTGTTAACATTTACTGAACACTTACCATAGTCCAGATACTGTCCCAAAATGGTTTATATTATTACATTTAATTCTTACAATAATCCTATGAGATATTAATGCTATCCTCATTCATTTAGCAGATAAGAAATGAGGCACAGAGAGAGTAAGTAACTTGTCTGAAGTCACAGCTAACCGGTGAGAGAATCACAACTCAAGAATCACAATTCAACCGTAAGTAGTCTGACCCTACCTCTTAAACTCCGGGCTACAAAACACTGCTGTGACATGCTAAAGTTACCTTTTTAATGACTGTTTTCTACTGGTTATAGAAATCAATTGGTAGGATGTCTGTGGCTTAAAATATATATATATATATATGTGTGTGTATTTGTATCTACTATCATAAAACTTTCCTCAGATAACTTTCTAGTCATAACATAATCATAAAGATATGCCAGATATATAGCATGTCCTACATACCTGCCAAACTACCAATCAGATGATCTGTCATATGCAAGCAATTTTCAAAGGCTATAGAAAAAGCAGTTGAACTTTTCCTTTTAAATATCATACTTCTTTTAAAAAGTTCCCGCCTAAAGTAGCAGAACCAAGAACTAAAGCCAAAGCAAACATGCTACAAAATCTTGGGTGTGAGGTCATCAGATTAATGGAATGTTAAAATAGTTTTCATTTTTAAAAATTTAGGACTTTGTTTTTGCATGTTTGTAGCCAAAGTGAAATTTGGGGTGGAAATTAACAAAAAATAAAAGTCTTCTATGTATAAACACTTTCCTTTCCTTTAACATATTGAATTTTAATCATGATATTAGCCTAAGAGAACAATGACTATCCTATCACAAAAAATAAAAGTCAAGGTCTGTCATTTTTTTCTTCCAAAAATACAACTCCACATTCTAGTCTGTCAAACCACACTTAATTTTAAGTAGGAACAAACAACGCATCAGCTACAAATACAAGTAGTATGAATCTACATATTAAATGGACAACAATCATAATAATTAACCCAAAATAAGAGGTTTTATTTATTTCGGCAATTCAACCAATCCCCTATAACAATCCCTATGACACGTATCCTAATTTGTAATCTGCAGGATGAAATTCAGAGACTGGGAAATCTGCCTTGATCACCACGATCTGAGTTAAAATATGTCATAGGATTCATCTGCTTTATACTTTCCCTGTTTTATAGGAACCTTTAAAGCTCAACTGTAATCTCCCACCCTCCTCACTAGAGCATTCTACTAAGTGAAACTCCACAACTTTCACTAAGAAAAAGGACAAAATAAAGGCTAAGCCCCATTACTTTCTAAGACAGCCCTCTTCTCAAATCTACTAATGAACATCTCAATTTCTTCAATCAAACTTCAGATGGCATCAGTTTAAGTTCCTAAACAGTTCATCCCTGCGTGCCCTCTATCAATATGCATTTTAAAATAGGGCAAAAGAACATCTAGAAAAAAATTCCAGGCACGACCCAATCATTTAGAAGTAGAGAAAATCTATCATCTTAGAAACTGTATAAAAACAGTTCACATGTGTTTTACAAAGTGGGCAGCCACATCCCCAGTGACTCTTGGTTAGTGTGCTTTAATTTATAATTACTATTAAGCAATCTAGTCCTGGAGAAATTCACATTCACAAAGACATGCCACTATTCTGGTTCAGTTACACTTCTATCTGGCCAATGACCTTGCCACTTTGATTTCTGGTTCATGGTCTTAAAGCATTCTCATTATAATGCAAGTTTTAACTTACTTGTGAAACTATTTAACATGCTACCATTACCTCCATAAAAATCATTAATTAAATGATTAGGGGAAAAAAACAATAAATAAATGACCAGTGGAGAGGAGAACCCAGATACCTGCCCTTGGGGATCACTGTCCAAGGTAACATTCATGCTCTCATCGGCTTCCTTAGAATACAACTATCAAAAGCAGGTATAAAGCTGACTACCTGCAAGCTTGTTCATCACTGACATTTCTCCATATCATTCTTAAGTATGACCTATTTTTTCCAAGTTTAGTGTATATAACATGTCATATGTACATGTGTAATATATATTTACAGCACCTACTGCACAACCCTGATCTACAAATTCAATAACCTTACCAAATGACAATGGAATGAAAAAACAACTTTGTTAGTCTGTCATGACTTGCTCCTAGAGAAATTCATGTTCGCTCAGCAATTACTGCTTTCCTCACTGTTCCATCAAAAAGAGCAAAACCAAAACCGTAAAGACAAAACATACTCAAGTAATAAAAACAGGACATTATTAAATCATTTCATTTAATGATATAATTTTGTAAATTTATTATTTCCAGTGAGACCATGTTGGCCTGCAAAGATAATTTTCAGATTTACTTTCAGTATTGAGATGTCTCTGTTGAGTAACTCATATTTCTAAATAAATAAATGAAGTAGAGATGTTATTAATGTGAACATACTAAATTAGAATAGTAGTTCTGCTGGAATATTCACTGCTGGGCAGATGACATGTGAGGTGAAGTTAATCTCATAAAGCTCAATGTTTCAGAGCTAGAAGAAACCTGGTGCTCAAGATCAAGCACAAGTGTCTCTTTGTATCCAAGAAGGCTCTCAGAGATGAGATGAATTGACCAAGTTCATAAACTATTTCTAATATGGCTGGTCCACAGAAACGGCATGTACTCATGGGTTACTGATGTTTAACAAAACCATGTTATAAAAATAAAAGGAAAAAAAATAAAGCAAATACTTCTTACCAACTGAACTTCACCAAAAGCACCTCTTCCAATAACTTTTACAACATCATAGTCTTCTGCCTTCATCTGAAGACCTCTGATTTTTTTCACAATTTTCTCATCTATAATAAAATCAAAAAATGTGTAATTGTTATCAAATTTATAAAGAATATTTTAAAATGACCCCATTTGTACAAAGTTTTATTTCAAGAAAACCTGTCCGTTTTAAATTTTAAAATTTAAATTTTAAAATTTACTATATAATAATCTAAGGTATACATTAACTTCAACACCAAAGGACCAAAACTCTGGCTCATTAACACATAAACAAGCAGTAAGGATGACCAGAGTAGAGTAATGATTATTTTGTTTCTAATTCTTGCTTGGTGAGTTAACAGCTAAAACAGTGATGATCCAAGCAACCCTGATGCATATTCTGAATCATGGCAAAAAGTCACAATGAAATTACTTGCAAGAATAATTTCAGTAATGAATTCTGACAGCCTACATTTACATTTAACGGTAATCATAAATTGTAAGTGTGGTAACTACACAAGATTGTTATTTAGGAAATTTTCTCATCTATAAGAAAAAAAATCAAGATAATCACCCAGTCTAACAATTCCAAATTAAAGTGATTATTGTGTTGTTATAAAGTATCTATTATTCTGACAATGTCTTATTGCTAGAATTCAACTTCATTTATGCTTTCATCATAATAACATCAATACTGACAAATACTAAGAGTTATCATATCTATGACAATACCTCCTATCACATCACCATTCATATATGTTTACAAATGTAAAGCTCCTAAGTCTTCTGGTAACATTAAGCTAAGTCTTAACAGTTATTGATGATTTAAGAATTCTCTTAGAACTACAATAAACTGTCCTGAAATCAAAAAATAGTATTATTAATTTATATAAAAATCTCAGTTTACCTACTTACATATTGCAATTTGTTCTACAATTTTGTTTTAGAAATAATATTCATTTCCAAATAAATCAAATGGCACATTAGAAAACAATTCAATACATTTATAAGTATATGGAACAAATACAAATCACTTGCTAAAGTTACGTAATCAATTAAGTTTAAATATACTTACATCTATTTAAGAAATTATCTATATTCTTGTTTTTCCTCAAAGCAGGAAAATCCAAATCAAGGACCAAGGAATTTAAGCCATCCTATTTAACAAAATATAGAAAGAAAAAAGTTATTACAATTTCTAAGTATTCAACAAGTTTTAAATTCTGTATGTGTTGCTCTTACAGACTAAATGCCAATACACTTTGATATGAAATTACCCAGCCGTTGTCTCCATATTCAACAACTTTAAATGGTTTCCTGCCAGAGACTAAAATTGCCCCTATCATGTTTTCCCAGAAAAACACCACTTAAAATATGAATCCACTATTATTTTTGCCAGTCAAGTCTCTGTAAATATCCAGTAAAATTTCATCAAGATTTTGACTTTAAGAAATAAAGTCAGACTAAGGAGTTCTCACTCAAGCAAGCATTAACTCTGTGCCTAGTACAAAGAATACCCCCCAAAAAACCACATTACCTTTATTCTCTAGGAACTTAGCCTAAAATCAAACTTCTCCTAAAAACATGAAAATAGAATGATGTATTGTTTATTTTCTTCTTTTATGTTTTCTGTATTTTCCAAACTTTTTACAAGAAGCACGTATAGATTTATGACCAAAACAGGAAAAGCAGAAGGATATAATTTGATCAGAATGAAACAAAACTAGTAAGAAGCTGAATTTCAAACTACTAAATGCTTATGAAGGAAATATTATTTCTAAAACACTATCACATACATAGTCTTATTTTCAAGTAACTCCGAGGGGAGTAGTAGAGAATATTCTCATTTAAAAATACAATGATGTTAGAATAGCACTTTAAAAATAAATTTAAAAAAACTAAAGAAAGGTTTAGAGATTGATTTGTTCAAGGTTATGCTATTAAGAAATGATGTAGCAGAAGATTTAGTAGTCCATGAACTTAATTTGTTACCCCATTCTCAAGGTCAGGGGAACACCAATGGGAGCCTGAAAGGATAAAGAAAAAAGCCAGAGGGCTGCAGGAAGAAAAAAAAAAAAAAAAAAAAAACAGCAATAATAAGAGGTCTTTTGAACATCTGAGTAGAGGGGAAATTATAGTTGATCCTTTAACAACAAAAACTTGAATTGTGCAGGTCCAAACCTTATGCAAAGACTTTTACTCCCCCAGTATCTATACTGTAAGTAGTTTTGGCAATTTGTGACAATTATTAAAGGACTGGTTGACAAACTGTACAGTCCAGAAATATGGGGGAACAATAAGAAAAAGTTAAGTATGTCATGAATACATAAAATATAGGTAGACAAAAAGTATTTCCACAGTCAATAAGATTAGTAAATCAAGTACAACAAGAAAGAATTTAGAACATGGAGATTAGTATCTTTTCTAAGATTTAGATTATACATTTGTTTTCTCCAAACTGCTCACCATCATCTTAGTATTTCTGTTTTACTAAAATTGGTGCATTTTTATTTAAAAAACAAAGACTTCTTTCAAGATGCTTCTGTGAGTTCAAATTCCCTGACCCTAAATAATACCTAGCATTCAACAATGTAATTCCTAAATTACATCATTTCTTGATCTTTACAACCCACTTACCATAAGCTCTAAACTAATTATACAAGTTCATACAGTGTTTATTAATAACAAGTTTTGTCCAATACTCTCTGCCATGTGCTGTACAAAGCATTTTTACATACAGTCAACATTTTGAAACTCACAACTGTGGATAAGCTGGTACCATTATTAGATGCTCCTCAGTAGGTGCAGAAACTGAAACTTACATAAAAATCTTGCACAAAAATCTTGTATATATGTGGCAGAATCAGATTTATGACACATTTATACTTTACACATTACTGAACTTAATAAATTATTCATACTGTAATAGAATATAGAACAGCATCCTGGTTTTAAAACAGCAGATAGCAAAGGAATAGGAAACATGTCTGTGTATCTGCTATATAAATAAGTGATCAGGAAATGTTCTTGAAGTGAATTTGTAACACATTTCCTCTTTCTATAACTACAAACTCCAAATATAAACAAAACTAAAAATAGTAGGACCAAATATATCATTAGTAAAAGAAATAAAAAATTCTTAACTTATAGTTTCATAAATATATTAGTCAAGGCTCTGTCAAATTAAATGACAAACTAAATTCATACTGTCACCTTTCAAAAAAGAATCTTAATTTGAATGAACAAAGTTACTAATGAAATAATACAAGAAAATTAGGTAAAAGTACCTCACAAATATTTTGCAACATAGAGATTATGATTCACTTCATTATATTCTTGAGTAGCTAATTTAATGACACATTAAGAATAATTTTTGTGGGATTACAAAAATATGAAATTTATATATAAATAAATTATTTTAAAAAATAAATTATAAAAAATAAAAAATAATTTTTGTTGTTTGCCTACAAGTCTTTACCTAAATTTACAGTAAACTTAATTCGAAAGAATCCTTCCCTCCTGCCTCTAAATAGTAGAGAAAGTACATTAATACAGTAATAGGTGTCCAATAGAGTAACATTCATATTTAGTACTAACACTTAAGGGGCCAATTATACCAAATGTGTTTAAACCCTGAACTCTGAACTGTGGGTAAAAGGCAAATGCCTCTAATAAAAAATACATTGCCCATTTATCTTCAATCTTTCTGAAGACTATCTTATTTCTAGTGCCCTCATTTGTAAACCAGATGTAACGACTATAAAACCATTCTGATGAGCAGTTTTCTCTTATAAAATGACTATTTAAATAATTAAGGTGAAGTGTGGAAAAGGTGAGGCACTTTCCTTGTGGCAACACAAGTGGTATTTTGATGTGACTTTTTGTCTTGCCAATATGGCTCAACAAAGCAGTCTTCCTCCCTTTATCTAAAAGCCTGATTTTTTTTTTAAGTAGCTTGTTGGTATGATACCTGGTGTCACCACTGACTGCAACCCTCAGTAAATCTTAAAAAATGAGTTTAGTCATCACCACAAATTCTTCAATTTTTCTCTGAAAAAGACTGATGCTAGAATTAGGAACTAGAGATCAAGCAGTTCTAAGCAAGAGATCCTGTGTTCAGTCATATAGTTCAGACTTTATAAAAGACACTGTGTAGTGCCAAATGTTACACAAGTCATCGACTCTTAGATAAGTTCTGATAGAAAAAGCAAATAACCAGATCATGTAAAGCTCATCATACGGCAAGCATGAGTACTAGAAAGTCTTCCATTTTGTAATTATTCTTGAGAATACAGAATGCCTGGGTAAGCACACTCATTGTTGAACAATATAAACTTATGATCAATAACCAAAATTTATTTTAAAAACGCAAGCTCTGTTAAAGATTGTAATATAGCTATTTACAATTATTTTAACTTACACTAAATATTTAATTCTCTAGAAATGTGATTCATGTAAATGATATATACTGTTTCTCACCAAATATCATTCCTGTGTAAACACAGCAAGGAAGACTACTCTGTGAGAGACCTAACAGTTAGAAGGAGTACAGAGTCCTCAATGAGTCCTTTCTGTTTCATATCTGAGCCTGCATTCTAGATTCACCAGCCTAGATTTCTGCATCCTAGAAAGTAGAGGACACATAGGGCTCCATCTAATGCATTCTTCCAACCCCTGAATTCACACTTCAACTGACTCTGAATTCAGCACAGACCCCTGATATTCAAATATCCAGTGCACAGAAACGCAAATCTTCAAAAACAATAACAAAAACAAAAAATTTGTGAACAACATAACAAGGAGATTTCTATCTCCACCAATAACAAAGTTTGTTGCAAGTCAATCCTACCAGTAAAACTAAAATGAAATTTATGCTTTAAATAAATTCACTAAAGGGATACTTCTTAGAAACAAAAATGAGGGGAAAAAATAGATCAAGCCTCAAAACACTGAAAATACACCTTAAATCATCTCGATTACTGAACAGACTTAAAGTCATCTGCCTCAATCTGACTGCCAGAAGAGAACACATAAACCTCTCTGACGATATCTAATTGTCTACGTTTTTTATACACAATAGTAAAAATCAAAACATTACCAGTCATGAGAAAACTAAAAATATCATGAAACCACAAAAAAGTTTTTTAAAAAATCAGACCTATATGAGATACAGAAATTAAACTTTAAAACTATTCACTATTTATATGTTCAAGATAATAAGATGAAGAAGTTTGGCAGAGGATTAAAGTTTTAGCAAATACAAAAATTCTAACTTAAAAACAAAATAAGAATTTAATAGATTAGACACGACTGTGCCTTTTAGTCAATAGTCTAAATCCTTAAAAAAAAAAAAAAGTTATCACTATAAGAGATTGCATGGTGAACTTGTACAAGCACTTTGTATCAGTGCTTTCCATAAGAATAGTATATGTAAGATTATTAGTGCATTATCTGCAATTGGGGCATATGTTTTTTTTTTTTTTCTCATTTTGTTACTGCTTTCTCTCTTAATATTGTTCACTTTCAGCAAAAAAATAAACTGATTTTTTCTTTGATTGCTTTCATAAAAATTATATTTGGATTAGATGGGCATTTGCAATTTCACTTAGTTTATGGTTACTTACTTTGACTTTACCCCTTTGTCTTGAGTTTATTTTGTTGCATGTTATAAAGTGAGAAATTTTCATTTTTTCTCTTAAATACTAAGCCAACTTTTTAAGACAAATTTTTCATTATAATAACAAACTTGCATTTTGTTCTTATTTTAAGAACATGTAATACTAATCAAATGTGGGAATAATAGAAAATAAATTCTAGGCTTTTTCCTAGAACCTGTGCATGCATATAAATATACACACATATATAGGTATGTACATATCTTAAGAATATTCTTGGCCACTACCTAGATGAAATTAATTAAAATTACTCAAAAGTCCTTGAGTAGGGACAATGAATAAAGAATTTATAATACATTAAATGGAATACTTACAGAACTATTTAAAAGAATGAAGCAGATTTAAATAAAGGGGTATGAAAGATATTATTGAATAAAACATAAGTAAATAAAACAATATAAAAACGGGGAGAAAAACTATTCAAATGGTTAACAATTTACATTTCATACTAACAATAATATTCTTTTCATAGCTCAAGGAAGCAATTAAAACATCATGACAAATACTTTTCCATATGTTGCTCTTTATACTAACATTTACATACATGTTTTCTATGTCCTATAAAATAACTGATTCAGACTTTGCATATACTGACTTTTCTGCTATTATTTACTGAAAAGCTGACTACCAAGTACTTAAAATATTATGCAAATGGTTTAGGACTCCATTTATCAGTATGTTTGCTGGCACCAATACAATTTTCAACATATACCATGCTATTTTGTCATGAATTAAATGTGATCTCATATGCTCCAAAATGTACGTGATTACCAGATCCAGTAAATGTATAAGAGAAATTGTACGTATCATTAATTTTGCTTTCCAAAGTTGCTTGTACCAAAACATTATTGAAACCAACTCATAAAAGTCATGAAGCCCTATCATAATTAAATTTGGCCAGTATTCCAGCATCCATGATTCATTGTTTTGTGTCTGCTGCTAAAGACATTCCTCAAATAGCTAAACCACACTGTGGCATGTGATAAAGCCTGGCAAATAAGACGCCTAAAATATGGATGCCCTTGAAAAAATATCCATCTCCTTAAATGGTATATACAAAAACTTTCTCCTGTTACAAGAACTAGGGGGGAAAAAAAGATACATATTACAAATAGATACCCAAAATTGAATCATTCTTTTATTAAAATATCATGCATTTTTTTTCACCGATAGGCAAAAGCTATGAAAATAGACAATCCAATAATTTAAATTCAATTTGTCAAACATTAATGAGTAACTATATAATAGACACAATGCTATGAATTAGGCAGATAGCTAAAATATTCATATCCTTCCTCAATGCACAAAAGATCTAATGTAATCAAGGCATGGTCCTTTAAAACTAACTGGTTTTCATTCTAGTAAACTTAAAACAAGCAATTACAATAAATGGTGAAGATTCTGTTAAAAGGACTGTATTCAACTTACAGATTCTTGTACTCTTATAATCAGTGTAACAAAATGAACACCATTACACAAAACAATAAGGAAATGGTTAAGCAAATAATGGTATAAATTGCTTTTTCAATATTATGGTGCATTTGAAACTTTTTTTTTAAATTAACAATATCCTAGAGAAATCCTTATGCTACCATGTTAAAGACAAAATTGAATTACATTCCCAATAATTTTTAAAAATTAATAGGATTTTAAAAATAACCAAAAATTACCAAAGCAGTTAGAACAACTGTTGGTGGTCATAATTTTTATTTTATATTTTCCAACTTTCTTTAACAACCATGTATTACTGTTATGATGCTTTAAATATACGTGATCAGGTCACTAAATTACATTTCTCATGTATATTTGGACATCATCCCCAGTTCCTAGCTCTCAGTTCCCAAAACCCTTGCAATTTTCTAAGTGTTGAATGATAAAGGTGTTACTTGTTGGGTTTATGAGGCGGCTTTGGGGGAAGCACCTGAGGAAGGGGGCTGGTTGCTCTGAGAATCAACCATGTGATTGGAGGGTTAGAACTTCCCTGACCTCCAGGGAAAGGAAGGGTTGTAGATGGAGCTCAACTGTCAGTGGCCAGTGATTTAATCAATTGTGTTCAAATAATGAAAGCCCTATGAAAGTCCAAAAAAAAAAAAAAGGAGTTTCAGAAAACTTTTAGGATAGTGGACACATACAGATTTGGGAAGAATGACACACCAGGAAAGGGAAAGATGCTCCCAGTCTTATGCACCTCTTCCATCTGTCCACCCCAAGTTATAGTCTTTGTATTAAATATAACAGTGAGTAAACAGGGTTCCTGAGGTTCACTAGACTAGCAAAATAACTGGAACCTGAAGAAGAGGTCGCAGGAACCTCATTCAGTCAGAGCACAAGAAATAAGGTGGGTTTGCAACTGGTTCCTGATGTCTGAGGAGTAATAGCAACCTCCAATGTGTAGCTGGTTGGTCAGAAGCTACAACACAGGTCTGTTAACTGGCATCTGAAATGAGAGAGATGCCGCTTTGCCCCTTGACCTGTGGAATCTGATACTATTCCTGGATAGTGACAGAGTTAACGTAAATTGAGTTGAATCTTACACCCTTCTGGTGTCCAAAATTGCCTGTTGGTCTTGTCTCTCATAGAAGAGTCTATTCATAGAGAGTCTCCCTCCCCAACCCCATAGAAGTTGAGTCCAGGGACTCTACTTAACTCCTAAAATCAGAAATATAACAAACACCTACAAGAAGATATTCATAGCTTTTTCTCTCATGTTATTTAACAGTCCTAATTATCTTTTATTGAGCAACACTGTAGAAAGGCCTCTGAAAATCCCTTGAAACAC
Source organism: Uropsilus gracilis (assembly GCA_004024945.1). Taxonomy (NCBI): domain Eukaryota; kingdom Metazoa; phylum Chordata; class Mammalia; order Eulipotyphla; family Talpidae; genus Uropsilus; species Uropsilus gracilis. Next base: position 29,172 of record PVHY01011002.1, on the reverse strand, counting down.
AGCGAGGAAAACATTCATTGAAAAGCAGAAAGCTAAGGAAGTTTGATAGAAATGAAAGACTTCACTTTCCTAAATATCTCAGCTAGAAATTAACACCAATAATGACATTATTAAGTGACAAATATCTATAACAGTAAGAGTCACAGCAGGTACCTTCTTCAGGTCAGTGTCATTTAATATTCTGATAAGATGCATTTCAGATATCCAGCAGACATTCTGTCTGTGCTGTCCAATATGCTAACACCAGTCACACGTGACTGTTGAGCACCTGAAATAAGATTTGTGCAAATGAGAAACTGAACTTACTTTACTTTAATTAACTAACATGTCGTTAATAGCTGTATTTAGTAAACAGATATGTTACTGGCTAAATTCTGAGATTTTTCAAAACAAAACAAAAAAAACTATTCCATACAACTATCCTCAACTGGTAGCACTCAAACTTCAAAAAAAGAGGGGAAATGCAATATCTAGCATTTTATATAGTATCAGAGGTTAGTAGAAGGGCAGGCATTGAAAGGCCTCAGAGTTCAAGAAAATTCAGAATTTATACATTTGTATATACAATATTAAAATGCTTAAATTTTCCTTTTTAAATATGCACCTCATACTCTCAATTACTAAAAAGAAAAACCTTAGCAGATTTATAAATAAATTAAAATAATAAAAAAGCATTAAGATAGTCTACAGCATACTGAACAAGTAGGCAGCTGGCAAGTTCTTTCCATTTCCTATACCCCAGAAAGTAAGGAGCAACAAACTAAAAGGTCACACAAACAAGGACTTATTCTGTCTCTTCCTGGCATCTGTCTCTTCTACCAGAGAATTTCTCTTTCAGGTATGCAATCAGTCTTCATCTCACTTAGAAGATAACAGGTAAAACAGGTTCTGGAATACCCAAGTTTTAAAGATATTTTTGCCATAACAGATTTTAAAACCTAAATTCCTTTAATAAATAAATGTTTTATAAAATCATATATTTTATGTAATTCTTAGCAGTATTATGTTTCTAGGATATGATGTATTTGTCCTACTGCCATAATAATAGAATACAGTAGGCTAAAATAAGGAGAACAAAAAAATACATTAAAAATTTTATGAATTTAGAGACTTGAGAGTCAAGCTGTTTTTCTTAATAATGTAAAACTAAAAAACTAAACCTTTAACTACAACAGGATACCAACATAGTTTAAAAACACTTCAATTCAGCAAAAGCTAAGTCCAGCATTTCAGAACAACCATTGCCTAGAAGAAACCAGAAGGGTGAATACTAGTCTAAGGTTTATGGAGCATTTATACTTTGAAGATTTAGCAAAGTTCAACTTCATATCCTTCACTGAAAAACAATAAAAACATAAGTGGTCTGAAACAATGTGTCACACAGGGCACCCCCTAAGAAAACAGACTAATTTACTAACTAGAAGGTTTCTTGGAAATAAAGATTTAAAATAAAGGCATTAAACAGACATGGCTTAGTGAAAAAAAATATATGATCTGGGGTGAGATGACTTCAAGTAGAGTATGAATCTACCATTACTACCAAGTTATCTCACTTCTCTAAACCTCCAAAACATCAGTAAACAAAAATAATAATACAACACTGCAGAACTGCTATAAAAAAAGAGAGAAACAAAGCGATGTCTATAAAACACTGACATATACATAAAAGAAACTCTAAAAAGGCTTAATTTTTAAAAGCAATTAATCAAATGAGTTGCCTTTTGCTATACATTTCTAAACACTTCATTTCCTTGGTGATATAAAAGAAATGACAGTAATTTTTAAGTATTTTATCAGTTTCAATTAGGTTCAGCTGCAAGTGACAGGTAATAGTTAAGGATGGATAGTCACCCTAGTGATGCTCGGGGGTCAAGTTCTCCATTTTGTGATCATCACTTAAGCATAAAGCACTCACTTCCATGATGCAAGACAACAAACACCAACACCAGTACTGAAAAAAAATGTTACACAAAAGAATGTATAAGCTCCTTGTAAGGGCTCTTCCTCAGCACACCAGTCACAGATCCCTGTGGTCATAAGATAGCTCCAATCACACAGCTAAAGAGACAATCACCTTTCAGAACAAAGTTTGAGACCATTTATGTAAGTATTTATCTAGCACCCCAAAAAAGTAAATTTAGCAGTATCTGACCATGAAAACAACTATAAAATAAAGCAGAGTAGGAAAATCTGATAACATAAGTAGAAAAAAAATCAATGTAACTAATCAATAAATGAAAGATGATATAAACAAGAGCAATAAACAGCTGTGCAAACTATAGTGTTAAAAAAACTACAGGCTAAAAAAGGAATAAAATACTGTTAGATGCTACAACATGAATGATTTTTAATAATATTTTGGATGAAATAAGTCAGACAAAAGGACCAATATTGTGATTCCACTTATCTGAAATAACTAGAATGGATAAAATCATTGAGACACAGACAGGCTAGAGTAGATTAGGGATTGGGGATAAGGTTGATGGGTAGTTACTGCAGAATTTGTTTCAGTGATCACCAGAAAACTTGGAAACAAATAGTTCTATTGGTATACAATAGTGAATATACTTAGCATCACTTGAAAGTGGTTAGAAAGGGCAACACTTTGTTATGTATAGTTTATCACAATAAATAGAAAAGTTCTGTAAACACTGAAAAAGTAGAAGCATATAATATATAAGGACACAAATCAATAATGTACACACAAATACCATGTGTGAGATAAATGAGATAGGACTATCAAAAGACTAGGAGTTGCAGAAGACCAAAGAACTTGAAGACATAACAATAAATGATTCACAATGAGATGAACAGAGAAAAGACCAAAAGTTTTTTTAAAGGAATAGATTATCAGTAGGTTGTGGGACAACACAAAGCATGAGTCCTAGAGCCTGGCCATAAAATAACATAAATGTACTTAACAGGGCTGAACTACATTCTTAGAAACTGTTACAATGGTAAAATTGTGAGCTTTCTTTTTTTTTTTTAACCTTAATAATAAACAAACCGAACATTTGTTGAGGGTTTACAAAGTCTGTCACTAGCTATGCATTTAAACTTAACGACGTTATAAAGTATGATTTACCCCCTCTGTATTAATAGAATCTGATTGGTTCAGCATTTAATTCACAAGATGACAAGGCAAAGACAATAAATAATCCCTAAGGCCTAAACCCTAAAACACTATGCTATACTGTACTTGTTAAATAGTCATTACTTTTATGGTGGAAGTGCTATCAAAAGGAATGTTCAAAATAAATGAGGGAAAGGATGCTGTCTCAAATAGCATATGTATCCTGATGATACAGCATAACACTTTTAAATTTGATATTCTATAAATAAGGGGACAACTTTTAAGTATTTCATTATATGTTGACTACCATACAACAACATCTCTTTAATACATAGCACCATAATTTTACAATCCTCTATATGAAGAGCACTATTTTTTTTGGTGGTTCTGTGAAATTTTAAACATATCTAACACACACAAAGGTGTGACTAGGTTTTTTGATTTGTTGCAATCCATTGTAATTACCTTTAACCAATTTTCAGCAATCCTTTCTTCAAGTTTTCTATGTAATTACATAGTATCAACTATTTTGAAATGCAAGATATGCTGTTACACATTTTTAATCAAGACATTTTTACTCAAATGTCCTAATACAATAGGCTGAGACTGATGACGTTAAAAAGGTATTCCCTTTATTAAAAAAAAAAAAAGAAAAAAGAAAAGAAAAGAAAGAAAAAAGACTTCTACATGGGTTCTGTTTACTGAGGTAACATTGGTTTACACTACTGTGTTTCAGATGTCTCCCTACAGGTGTTATTACTACACCACACTTTCTATGGTGTTTTTTAAATATCCATACTGAAAACAGACTTTCTGTTTAAAGAATAAAAGGCTGCAACCAAAACCAAAGAACCAAAGCTTATGGCCTGAGTAAAAGATTACTTTTCATTCTGAGATAATAAAATATGGACCTTCCAGCGGTCTATACTGCCAGGACTGTCCTCCCTATTCCTCACCACTTATTACAATCCTACTGTGTGGAATGGAGTGTAACCTCAACAAAGAATAGAATCTTACTGAAGAATTCCAGCTCCACCACTTACAAGAGTTGTAGCCTTGGACAAGCCCCTCCTTCCTTCAGTTTCATCATCAATAAGAAGAAAGTAACTGCTTCATAAAGTTGCAGGAAGAGCCAAGCTAGTGAAGACATACACAAATTGCAGGCAGCAGTCAGATAAGCATTGCTGCCACTACTGTTGTCATTACTATCATCATCATGATCTCATCATGCAAATAAAGTCTCTTCCTTCAGAATACTCTCTATTATATCCAGAGTCTACTGACTGCTGCCCTTTCTTCAAATTCATGCTGTTCACCAGCTGTTGCTGAAACACCAAGGCACTATTTCATACCATTGTGTTTACTGCTCAATCATCCTTAAACTTTCCATCTGACTATCTTGAATAGCTTTAGCCTACCCAATTGTTTCTTAGTGGCACATGGACTATGTTTCAAACATTATCTTACATATGGTACAAAGCTTTCTTTTAATGTTCATTTTATCATTCTGGAATCCTATGGTTGTAAAGAACTCCTCTCCCTTTCCTGGTGCCAGGCATTCCATTTTCTTCCTACCTTGGTCAAATGGTCAGTGAACAACATCTACAGTAATACTAATGGGTTTTAAAGATAACAAGGTTTCATAACCATCATCACCTCAGCCTCTAATGTTTTTATCCAAACATAATTAAAAGATATTTTATTGTTAAAAGTATTATCATTTTCATTTATATCCCAGTAAGATTTGGGGAAATCTGACAGCTGATCAGTCTGAGAAAGAGTTCTCCTTTGCAGTATTGGGAAGACAATGCCGCCCATCACAGCAGTGAAAAAAGATGAGTGCCAAAAAGGAAAAACTAAGCAGATAAAAGTCCAGGACTCAGACTGCAGTTTCATTATCTTAAGATTAATTTTTATTAATACCCATATTCAAATGTTCTACACAAACCCTAAAAAAGATTTATAAGTAAAAAAGGATCAGTAGATAATTATTGTTCTTAAACTATCCATAACACTGTAGAATTCCTGTAAGTGTAAATCAAACTGTTAAATGCTCTCTCCACTTGGCAATATGAAACACACACACACACACACACACACACACACACACACACACACACACACACACCCCTAATTCTCTTTTGAAGAGGAATAGAGTAGATGAACCTCAAGCTAAAAAAAAAGTCTTAGAGTAAGTTGAAATTACTGATTGAAACAAATTCTAAAATCTGAATGCTGATACCAAAAATTCTGAAATTCTTGTAATATTAAGCCATTTGACAGTACTTTTCTAGGGTATCATCCCAGCTTGTCCAGAAACAGGAGCTACCAATTTTTACATAGAACTTGATGCTTTATTTTAGAAAATGAGCATGATAGTAAGAACAGAACTCTAAAGACAGATTCTTTCTGGTACTTGTTAGCAACAGTTCTGAGCAAATTACTTAATCTCTCCTAATCTGTTTTCTCCCCATTCAGGAAAATATAAAGAATAACATATGGTCTACGTATTTTAGACTACAATATTAAATGATACCCCACATAAAATGCTCAGTAAGATACTAAATCTAAATTTTATCAGAAATATTCTGACTTTAGTATGTCACACAGATACATGTGACTTTAATATGACTTTACTACAAACAGATAATAGGTACAAAAATCCCATTATGTTTGTAAAAAAGTAGGAAACTATGTGCTATCCAGAAGGGATCATAATTTTTTTATTAGAAATGTCTGAAACCACATTTGAATTTATGAGTACTTCTAAAGGGAAAATATTTTAAAGAATATGTCATTCTCATACCACTGGAAAAATGAAGCAGAAATCTTACCAATTAAAATGTACTTCATAACAGTACCTGTTACAAAATAAGAACTACACATCTGACTAACAGTACTGCTGCTGCTATTAGCAATCACTTTATCAGTACAGCATAAAAACCTCGATATGCTAACGTTCAAGTACTTATGCATCATTAGAAATTCATTTCAATTATCTATTTTCTATAGTTTAATGAAGTTTAGTGTCCAGCATTTATCATTTACATTACCGTTTTCCATGGGCTACATTTTATACTCACTATACACCTTTCACAATAGACATGCTTACAAGAAATTTGAGTTCCCTCAACCTGGAACACTCCTCTGAGGAAATTCTTTTTGAGTGCTATAAACCAACTGTCCATTACATATATAAGTGAATCAGTTTCTGGAAAAAAAAATCACTGCAAATACACATTTGTCTTCTTCATGTACAATCTGTCCTCAAACCAAACTCAATACAATGTGTATTGCACACACTGCATATCAGTATATGAAAACATCTGGGGAACTAGTGATTTTATTCTAAACAGAAGAAAAACAAAAACCACACATGGAAATGTTGAGGAAGCGGCTTCAAATAAAGTTATTTAATATGGATAGAACTCAGAGAAAGTAGAGGAGTAAGAAACAAGGGATTAGAAAAATCAGCATAAGTCAGATTAGTAATTGTGTAAGTAATAACTAGTATCTTGAACTTTTCTCTGGATGAATGGGATATTAGTGACTGCAATGCTTTAGGTCAGAAAATAACATCATTAGGTTTGCCTCAGAGTAATTTGGCTGCAGCATAGAAAATAAGAGACTAGAAAGCTGGAGGGAAAGGACACAGGGGACACTATAAAAAATGCCATGGTCACTGTGGGACCACCATGCTAATCTGGGTAGGTTCATTACAGTTGTAGCACATAAAGAATGTCAGAGTTCTTAAAATTATCTTTGTAGAATTTTATATAATGAAAAGTGAAGAAACAGCTGCTTTAAGTTTCTCTCTAGCGTTCTCTCTCCTTCCTCCTCACCCTGCCCCATAGTGACACCACCCTATATCACAGCCTCTTAGACCCAGGTGAGCCTGCTCACACAGGCATACATCCACTGTATGCCATACATCCACGCTTGTATTCTCACAGGCAGGTCAAAATACCACAGGTCCTGTCAGAGAGGCTAATGGCAAAGAGCACTCATTTACCCTACTGTCACTTAAAGTAGAAAACCAGTAGTTAAAAACTGAATAGGCGCCAAATGCCCTGGTGGGCGGGGTCTGAGAGAAAGACAAGTGAGAAGAAACCAGAAGCACACGAGGCAAATAAAATAAAGGAGCAAGTATAGAAAGAAAAAAAGGAAAGAGATGAGAATGGTTGACTGAGAGAACAGACCCAGGTAGCCTGGCCAGGGTAGGTCCCCTGGAATAGTGAGCTGGAACCTGGAGATGGCCAGAGATTTGGAAAACTGATTTGTGCATCAGCAACTGTGGAAGAAATGTGAAGCGCCTTGGAGAAGTGGAGCAGCATGGAACACTGGAGAAGTGAAGACTCCAAAGACTGGACTCTGCAGTGCCTGCCTCAGGTTTGGAGGGGCAATGGGCACCATTTTGGACTGTGTTTGGGACTTTGGAACTAAATGGTGATGGGATACGATAACTGGCCGCTTGTGGCCATTAGGAGTTTTCATTTTCCTGGTTAATTTCCTTGTAAATAAAACCCTGTTGTACTGCATTTGAGTGGCCACTGCTATGCACAGGTGAGAATGATTTGTTGAGAAAGCTGGGTGGCAGACTGCATTTTAAAAGTTTTTTTTCCTGTGGCTTGCTAGTTAGCAGCTTCTGCCCCTTTCGATCCAATTTCATAGTGAAGTAGCAGAGAAATGAAACCTCTTCAGGAGATAACTCAGGGCACTGTGCTGACTGAATATGAGGTTATTATGTGAATATATAGAATACCGGCTTAACCCAAGTTAATGAAAACTATCACTGACTCTAGGATCATAGAAAATAAAGCAGATTTAAGGGCAAAGTGGAAAAAAGAATGTAGTTGTAGCCATGGTGAAGTGTCTATGGTATTTCCAAGTGGAGGTGCCTAGCAGGGTAGCTGGATGTGTGAGCTGGAAGCTTGAGGCAAGTTTTCAGATGAAAAAATAAAGAACATATTTTTTTAAAAGGAAGAATAATTAAGGGAGAAGTCCCATTTAACAGAGGCAGCAAAGGAGCCTGAGGAGAAACAGAGATGTGTTAAGTACTGAAAGTCAAAAGAATTTACATTTTCAGAAGTATCAAGTTCTTCTGAAACATTCAATAAGACAATGGTTTTAGCAGCAAGGAAGTCAGCACCATCTCTGAAGCAAGCAGAGTTATTAAGTGATGAGAGGAAAGATTATAGTTTACTAAGAAGTGAACAGAAAAATGAGAAGTATGAGGTTTTGTATTGATAGGGAGAGGAAGGGGCAGAAGCTGGAAAGAATAAAAATTTCTTTCTAGGGTTATTTTGGTTATTTGTTCTGTTTTAGGTGAGACACCTGAACAAATTTAACAAGTTGAGATTCAATGTTAATAGAAAGACTGAAGACAACAAGAGTTAATCGAACAGTAAGGAAAGAATGAAATCCAAAATACAGTTGAAGAACCACTCTGAGCCAGGATGGACATCTCATCTACTGAAATGGAAGGCGAGAACAAATGGTACAGAGGAGAAAAACTGGTGAGTCAAGTGGTAAGAAATTAAGAGATCTCCTTTTGATAGCTTCTATTTTCTCCTGAAGACAACCATCTGTGGAGAATATTTTGTTTCTTAAGTTTAAAAGAAAGTCTAAAACAGCTCCTTTGGAGAATAAAAATCTCTCTGTGGACCTGATAGTTCTTGCAGACTAGAGCCCATGGATTCAAAGTACCACATATTTGGGTAGCTGTGTGAGGTTTTTCTCCATCAGTGCTCATCAACACGTTTGTACAAGCAAGAGAGATACCCTGATCTAAGTTTTAACAGGTGCATAGGAAGAAATTCAACAAGAGCAAGTACGTTGAGAATTCTCACAAGAAATCTGAAGTGAGGGACAGTGAATTCTGGCTTGAAATACATGCATAATATCAGTATTGCCTGTTTACAAAGGATGTATTTAGTGAAGAAAAGTGTCCGTGAAGGGCAGACTTCAAATGTGTCAATGAACAAGTTTAGTAAAAGAGTAAGTGTTAGAAACAGGATATTTAAATCAATGATCTCACAGGTAAAACTGATCTCAGGTAATGGTGAGGTTTAGAGTAGATTTGTGGGAATAAAAATGAGTTAAGTGGGAATAAAGACCACCAGAGGTGAGGAATCTGTGAAGCCAGGGTCCCAGACACTCTGCTCACATAAATACTGAATTCACCTGGAATGGTGGCACAGACTTGAATAGAATGAAGATTAAGAACCAGAAACCTGTGCCTTCAATGAACAAGAAATGGAAATTTCAATTACATGAGACTCAACAGCAGGAATCCTGAGTTTTTTAAGCACAACAGTGCAAAATAAAACAGAAGGTCCCTCCTATACTTTCCTATGCTGAGACATGCAGAAAAAAAAAGGGCACACATTCCCTCAAGAAAAAGATCAGTGTTATTAACACAAGGTCTAGAGTAACATTCTGTGAAGAATCTGAAGATGCAAGTGATGTTAGTCTTACAACAAGGGATAAAAATGGGGAGTATAAGCAGAGAAGCATAAAAAGGGATAGGTATAAAGGTAACAATGAAGTAAGATTTAGTGGAGTCACATCACAGAAAGTTGGCTGAGAGAACAGGTTTCATGGGCTATCTGGAAGAGAGACAGGACATCCCAGTCTCTCAGAAGTCAGCTAGTTCCTAAAATAATTATAATTAGAAAAGGCAGTATCTAGAGTATAAGATGACTCAGACCTCTGAAAGGAGTCAAATGAAGTCTGGATGAACTGTACTAGCTTATGGCTATACACTAAGATGAACAGGCAAAAGCCTCATTAGTTAGGCTTCGCTTGCAAGAACAGAGATAAGTTCAATCTCTCAGAATATAGAAATGGACATTTGTGTTTGACCATAAGTAACCAGCCATCTGGAGCTTTTGTTACATTTCACGACATCCAGTAAGGTATGATATAAAAAAATTTTTTTAATTAGCCAAATAAGACAGTCCTACTTTAAAGCCAGTTACTTGTTTATATAAGGGAATGAATTAGCACCATTATTATTTATTAAAAGAGGCAATTCCCCGCCCCCCTTCTCTGCCCACTCTGCACTCTCCTTCCCTCCATCCCCATAAGGAAGCAGCGGCAAACCTTACATGTAGATTCCTAGTTGGGGATCAGATTAACAACTTGATAATGCTCCCTAAACACAGATTGATATAGGCTCTGTGCTAGAAATGGGGAAGAGACAAAAGACTACAACACAACTACAGGAGTGACCAACGTTAACTAAACTTATTGTGGTAATCTTATATAGTACATGAAAAATAACTATGCTAACCACTTCAGCACCAATTCTCCAGCATTATCACAGTATATGTAAGTCACTATGCAGTACACCATAAACATACATACTGCTTGTTTGTCAACGCTAGCTCAATAAAACTAAAAGGAAAAAAAAATCTTTAAAGTATTTATACCCCACTACACTAAAAGGTAGTTTTAGTCACCATATAGTCAATAAACTGAAATATGAATGTAAAAAACAACAAATACTGAGTGCCGTTTGCAAACCAGAAAAATCATTGCAAACGAGACAAGGAAAACCTCTCTAGTTAACCTGTCCCCAGAAAACTGAGGGACTAAATTATTGCATAGACCTTCTGAGATTGCAATGGCACCACTATCAGAGATAGTGACCACCTGCCTATACTCCCCATTCCTCAATTACTCTTAGGCTTTAAAATGTTAATTGCCTCTCAGGTTTGTGTTTATCTTCTTTAAAATTCAACAAACCCTAGCCCTCTGTCTCTATAAATACCCCTTTCTTTTGGTAATAAAGTTGCCTTATGGTTCATAACCTCCTTTAGGCCCCCAGTTGTGGCTGGGTAATCTCTCTGGTGATTCTTTTCTCATACCTTGCATCTGGCCCTCAACAAAATACGACATAATCACTGGAGGAGCTCTTGGTCTGGCATGTAGTAAGTAATTAATATAATGTGATCATCACTGCTTACAATTAAAACAAAAGTGAGCAAAATGAATTAAGTAACTGCCTGGGGAGGGCTGAGTAGGAATGAGAGAAAACCTGAGAGAGAAAATAATTCAAAATAGATCCCAAAGATAATTAAAATCCAGAAATGGTTAAGTGCTAAATCTCATTAGCAATCAAACATTAACACGCATATAAAACCAAAGCCAAAACCATCTTTCTACAATGTTTCTAACAGAAGATGCAAATAACCTGAATGTCTACTAATAATGGAATAGCAATACAGTACGGCAAATCCAAGTTACAGAATACTGCACAGTCCTTAAGGAGAAGCAGATTATTATAAATTCTGACTAAAAGACTAAAATAAATGGAAAAAGCAAATACATAACATAAAATATGGTATAGAACCATTCTGGTTAAAGAAGCAAAATTACAAGTACTTTTTTTAATGCATGGGAAAGAGTAAACTGACACACCATTATGCTGTTAAATACAGAGAGATGTTTGTTTCCTAATTTTGACTTTTTAAAAATAAGCATGTATTTCTTTTGTAATTAAAAAATAAAGTTTATCTTGTTTACTCTGTTTTACGTAATTGATAAAGCTAAGGTAAGGAAGCATTACAAGTAGAGCCCAAGGAAAGCACACTGTCTAGTCCATTTTCAGCAAAAGGATGGCTGCCTTTCAACCTTGGTCCCGCTCATGCTCTTGAAGCCTCTTGTCCCAGAGACCATCATCTGTGAGCTGCAAAGCCCAAGACTGTCCTGCTCCTCTTTCAACAATTCTTCCAAAAACCCCTTTATTTCTCATACAGGAGACAGAGATGGGCACCTATGCCCAGAGACTAGTCACAAGATACAAGGCTCTCCAAGAAAAAAAACACTGAAAATACCAAAGAGCAGTAGATAAACTTCATTTCCTAATTCATAGAAACAAGGCAAGTCACCAAAACAAGGGCTACCAACGAGGCTTCTCTTCAAATTATACCTGGATACTGACCCAGTTTTTCCCAGCCTACAAAAATACAAATTCTAATTCTGCGAGGTTGTTCAATGGTTAACAAGACTTAACAAGCCCAGTTCTGTTACCAGATCCTAAATCCCAAAATTAGTTCTAGAATCACATGATTGAAGAAAATTAAAGTCACTAATCAGAGGTCATCAGTGCAAAACGACCACACCACATACCAGCATGCCATTTGTACACATCCTTCTAACACAAAATTTAATTTCCCCTGATATGCTTGTAAGCCAGAATCTATATAAGAAAAGAACATAGCATCTGTATTTTGCTTCTCCAAACTAGTCTTCATTATTGCTGTTAAATTTACCTTTGTTACTAAAAGCAGAGCAAAAATTGCTCAGTTCAAGACATATCAGAAAAGACCTTTTGGCGCAACCCAAATGTTTCTTTACATCTTAAAGTATGATAACCTGTTTGCAAAATAGAGATCTGAAAATTGTCATGACTTTCTCTCATATTACCCAAAAGGATTTCTGAAAGTTCATATTACATAAAACATCAGGCTCTGTTTCAGCAGTTCAACATCATACCTACTGAAAAAGAACAAATCTTAGCTAGGGAAAAGTGAAAACTGGTGTGCAATAAGATAATAAAAACAATGAATATATGTAAAAAATTCACTCACTGCAACCAATTATTCTTAGTGAATGAACAAATCAAAACGACAACTTTTCATTCATGAATCTATATTTTAGAGACTGTAATTCAAGTCAAGTAATAGTACACCTTTTTGGAAAAAGTAGATTAACAGCAGAAGTTTGGTTTTGTAGGCACATACCCTTTGAAGGCACTTACAGACACATGCAGTATGTGCTGATTAACACTCAACTGTCAGTAAGACAGTTTAGAGAACATGAATGCAGTTTCTCTCTGTAGTTAACCTTCCTATCCCCTTGAGATTGACAGATAGTCTTCTAAATTATCGCTCACAGTCAAAGAGACAATAAAATATCTAATACCTGTCTTAGGTCTTCTGAGTCCTAATTCAGTGTTCTTTTCATTATACCACTTTTTATCTAAATATATACTTGAAAATGTCATTTCATTTTTATTCATTCTTTATTTTCTTAAAATACCCTAAGGAAATAAATTCTTTTGTATTTTCATATGTTAATACAGGCTAGATATCAATGCATTTCATGTTCTTATTCTAAAGGAATTTAACTTACAGAAAGTAATCTGAAATAAGTCATTGGTCATATTTTAAACTTATTTCAGATAACTTGAACCAAACTGAATAATTCTGTTTATAAACCCACAAACAAACACATGGCTGTGCACAAAAACCCCGTAAGAGACATTTTCCATATCATCACTTTCCCTATGCTAAAATTTATAACAATCCCCTCTCCCCAACTTCCCCCAAATATCAGTAATTAAGTTTATTCAGCAATTTACCTCATGCCTACCCTCTAAAGCAAATTTCATAAGCCAATTTTCTACTAGTTTCTTTTTATTAGTTTCCAAATTTGGTTTTATTTGTATCATCCGTTCAATTATGGAAATGTCTTAAATATGGAAAACAAATCTGTTTCGGTAGTGATTGCAAAATTTGTAATTTTACAGCTGCTCCCTTTTTTTTTTTTTACAGAAATACATGTTTGCAGCAGAAACTGGTTTTCAGAATTACTAGCAAAATCTTCTCAGTGAGTTTCCTCATTCTTTTCTCATGTACCAACATCTTGCTTTTATGACAAAATTTTCCTTTAGCCTGAACGTAACTATTAAAAAATACTCATCCCCTAATTTTACACACTACAGTCATGAACCATATATCCCACTCACACCAGTCAGAAAAATGTCCCTGCATACTCTAATGTGTACATGTCACAGTAAATCAAATTTTATCTTGTCAAATATTTAGAAATACTGGAGCACCTTGTACAATGCTAAGCGGAATGGGAAGTGTAGTCACCAGATCATGTTTCTAAATCAGAAAAACAATGTTATAAATCACATGCAACAAACTTCCCAGATAAATATACAGGAATATTAAAAGTCAGTGGAAGAAGGGTCACTCAGTTTCAGAATTGCTTCACATCTGTAGAGATCTTTCCATTCAGCCATCATTTCATCATTTGGAAAGGACAGACACATTTTAAAGAGAACCTACCACAAATTTTTAGGATGTTAAAGATTTTCTTACTAAATGTCACTTTAAAGTCTTGTAAGTACTAAGTAAATGTATTTATTAATTATTTACTATTTATTATTTACAGGTATGGCCACAGAAGTGTACAGTTTTACTAGCCACAAGATAAACTCTGCCAATACCAAGTTCTGAATATTTTAGATAATGAAAGGCAAAATTTAAAACTGCTATTCTTTGAAGAGCTAAAACTTACCACAAATGTCAATAATTGCAAACATTAATTTTCAGATCTCTGAAATATGTACATGCTTCTTAAGCACCAAAATTAAAATGGCACAACAGTAGGAAATGTGATAGGCAAATACTTTAAAGAATGAAAAATATTAATATCTTATCCACTGTCTTTTAAATTTTACTGTTCTTTTTATATTTTAAATGAGAATTGCTAAGAGTGTGCAACAGTAATGTTAATGACCATTTTTTAATACAACTAAAACCTTGCAGGCTGTTTGGAAAATAAAATTTCAAAATAGTTTTAAAGATTTTGAATGTTTCCTTTTCTGCTTACTTCTAAAAAAGAAACCACAAAATAACTTATTTTTTTAATAATTCATTTATATATATATTTTACATATTTGTATTCTCCAGGGTACACCCACCCCTCTACTTCCCCTGCCTGACCCTTCCCATCTGTCCTCCTTCCTCCCACCCAGCACCCAAGTTTATACTTTAGTTTGGCTGTGAAAGCTTGTTTTGACTTTTCCTCCTGGCCTTTTGTTTTTCCTATGTCCAATATATTAGTGAAACCATTTGGAGTCTATCTTTTTCTTTCTGACATGTCTCTGCTAATATGATTTCTTCTAGGTACATTCATGTTATCATAAATTCATCAAATTTGTCATTTTTAATTGATGAGTAATATTCCACTGTGTATATATGCCATAACTTTTTCATCCATTCATCTGTTTTAGGATGTTTTGGGTTGTTTTCATGTTCTTGCAATTATAAATAATTTTTAAGTAATTTTATTTTTTAAACAGGCACAACCACAGATATACTTTCAGAGTCTTGCTCTAGGATCATATTCTAAAGGACCATACATTTCTAGTAAAAGTTTTCTCCCCAAATTTAGTCAACTCTCTTCTGACAATCACTATTTTTCTCATCACTATTTATTAAATGTGAATCATCTAAAACATGTATTCTAGGTCAGTAAGTATTTACAAGTTACATTTCTCACAGAAAACTAAGCTGTAATAACACTTTCGTATTGAGGCTAGGCACAGTGGCACATGCCTGTAAGCAGCAGCTTAGGAAGCCGCAGCAGGGACCAGGGATCACAGTTTATGAGTCCTGCTCAGAGCAATGTAGCGAGACCTAGTTCCAAAAAAATAGCTGGGCATGGTGGCATGTACCTGTAATCCCAGCTACTGGGAAGCTGAGGCTGGGGACTGCTTGAATTTGTGTATCCCAGGCAATGTGAGCCTGCTGTTCCATGGGCAAAAATAGTAAGACCTAGTCTCAAAACAAACAAAAACCACTTTCGTATTGAAATTTAAAATATTTGTATTTTACCATAATATATTTGTTTTCATTACTATATGCTGTATCTTCTATAATTCTCCCTTCAGAGAAGCTCAGCAAATTACATTTTCTTCTAAACTAAGAAAAAGAAAGCTTCAGTATGATTCCTATGGCATTCTAAAAAGTTGTAAAATATGACACTTCATAGCTCAGAAATCTGGCATCTCTCCATTGGTCGATCCCCACATATCCAACTGTGTGTGTGCCTATGAGGACTTAACTATTTATTCTTTTTTTTGGTTATTTCCAGTCATTCAGCAGAAGCAACAACACCTATAATGTTGCTTAGACGATGACCTGAGATTCTTTAAATGCAATCCACCAACCCTACCACATGGAAATCAGAAGCCCTGATACAACTGTCCACCCAATGCTCAAGGTGGAATTCTGGTTTTCACGGAGCAATTCTGACATTCTGACTTCATCTATACCTTCGTAAGCCACAGGGGGAAAAAAAGGAAGAAAGTAGTTTTCTCCCTTTCCTGGATACTTTTGGACCCTAGGGTCACTCTATGGATCTCTGAACAGTGTTGCATCCTATGCACAGGGGTTCCCACACCTCCTGATTGGATAGCTACCTGTGGAATTCTTTCTCACATGATGATAGCTGATTTTACTTGTTCAAGGCCTCATATACAAGTCATTGGACCAAGTGGGTGCTTTGATTCTGATTATCCAAATTCACATATTTAAGAAGATAAAACTGTGATCCATGTGTATGGATGAAACCTAGAGGAGAGTGGTTAGTCACACTGTATAAAATGTCTACAGCCTAGAAGTCACAGTCACAGGTCTTTAGTGTCCTTTTGGATGTACCACAGGGTATCTGCACTATTTTTGAGTGGAGCAATATCATCGTCCTTCGGCTTCTGGCTAGTACACTGGTTAATCCATGAGCACTCAGGATATATGGAAGGTTCGGGAAGCCTTCATTCTCAAAGCCATACATCCCTTCAACATGGCTGACATCATAAATCCTGTCTGGTCAGATTTTTGAACATGGATTAAATGATATCACCACACTTTACCCAAAAGTCCAATTGGTATATCCTTTCAGTCTGGTAACTTTAGAGGCACTTTCAACCACCATCTTCCAATGTTCACTATCATTGTCTAGTCCTTTTTCTGATTTCAGTTTCTGCACTCTACAGAGTCATGGCTTAAATCACAATAGCCTCCCCAAATGCACTGATGGCAGCTACTGGGGTGAATGGCACGTTTTTCAGTCATGAGAAAACTAAATCTAACAGAATTGAGATTATACCCACATGTCATTGATGGTGCTTGGGTGAAATTCACTAGGTTTCCAGGTTGAAGAGCACAATGACTAAGCAGTCAGGACTATGTATGACAATCTAAAGGATAATGAATCTGAAGACTATGTGTTTCCTTTGCACTAGATTGAGACAACATTCTCCCTCCTGCTGGAGAACTGCTAGAGTTACCACCACTATCTGAGAACTGGTAGCCACACCATAATCAATCTTTCTGACAAAATTTTTGGCACCTGAAGAAATAAGCTCCTATGTTGCAGATCTATCATTTCTTCTTTGAGTTTATCTTCCAAAACATCCACAAGGAATACTCATCTGCCAGAGACTTTCTCAGAATGCTGAAGGCACCTGCCATATCAATTCACCCATCACCCTCTATAGTGATCTTGCTGTTTGAATGCACTGCCAATTCCACAACTGGTACCATCAGTTTTCCTTAAGAGTTGCCATTATGCACCAAAGAGGAAAGGCTCTCAAGACACCACAAAAGTTGTGAAAAAAAATGAGATCCATAATCCACACCTGTAGAATTTTCAAAATTTAATATTTCTAGGCCATACCACATCCAATCATATTGGAAAGTCTGGGGTGGAAACCAGGCACCTCCATTTAACCCCCAGCTGCTGCTGGGCAATCTCTCCTCATCAGTTCATTTCTCGTACTTGCGTCTGGCGGCCAACAGGCTTTAACAGATATAGATCAGAAATCTTAATCTAAAAGTGATCTGTAACAGTGAGGCTGTAAACTATATTGGTTTTAAAACAATATAGTTGGTTTAAATATGCAGTTAATTTATTTTTTAACATTGGAGGAAGTTTTTCAATACACTTATTACATTATCACTTCTTTAAAGTTACTTTTTTGAAAGGATGTAAGACTTAAAAATTGCTACACTTTGAATGTCAACAAATATAGCACCATATCGTGTCCCAACATTTAGAGAAAAGTTCATTGTTTCATTTGCATATTCATCTCAGTGTTTATATCTTCAGTCACTGAGATGTCAATTTCAAAAAAAAAATCAAAGTTGATGTTTTAGATATTTGAAAGCAATTTTATATATTCTTCTAACTCCAAACATGTTTTTCTAAAGTTAGATTAGATTTTAACATTACAATATTTTTCATTTTCTCCCTAATTTGATTTTCTATCTCATTTCCCTGAAAAGAAATCACAGTTTTGGAATCTCTGCCCCTAATCTTCACTAACTGGTGCTGTTAGCAGCACTTGATAAAATCTAAAGCTGAAAATAAAAAAAATTTTTAAATCCTTATTCTTTCAAGAGGCAAACTAGTCAATCATAACATATTATTAAGCATTCAATTGCAATTTGAACTAGATAATATATTGACTGTATTATTTCAAATGTAAAAAAGTCAAAAATACTACAGACTTTATAATAATGCTATCCAAAAAAGCTGAAAACATCTTTCAAAATTTAATACTTTAAATACTTTTTCAGGGCTTTCAAATATACAAAAACATGTTTCACTAGATCTCACAGGCCAGAGTTCACAAAAACTGTGCTGGTGCACTCTCTTTGGAAAAATGTTATCACTATAACCAAAAATTTTCTATTTGTATTTAATATATTCAAATATTTTAAGCATTTAAAAAATAACTTATTTTTTTCCTAGACTACTCAAAAAAAGTCTTTAACCTTTTACTTAGGATAAAAGTGAGTATCTTTAATAAAATTTCAAAAACACACAACCCTCTAAACTAATACTAAGAGGAAAACTCCAGTTTCAACAAACACAATTTTGGTAAGACTTCTAAAAGAATCATACAAAACAAAAAGTTTACATCCTCACAGAATGAACTTAAATAAGGCAGCCACTTTTACATCTGAAAAGAAATTGTAATATGGATAAATTCCAAAATTTTGTGTAGATGCAGCTTACATATAGTCCCTAAGCCTCATTACCACTAGCGGGTATACACAGTTCAGCTAAGCTCTTTCATTACTTGGAAACAAATAATATATACCATGACAAGTTTTCAAAAATATGCCTTGTGGAGAGACTACTCAGTAGGATTATTCAACCTATAAAAGACTTTGACCTATATTTATTTGTACTCCATTTTTAAACATTAGAATTGGCTTGTGGTATATAAAATCAAACTCCTTCTACTAGTTAATCACTAACTCCTTGCACAAAACCAGAAACAAATATACTGACTCAAACCAGAACATGCTCATAATTCATTAGAAAAATGAGAAAAACAAGCAAAATTAACATGAGCATGAAACAGTACTGAGCGTCATATATCATTAGCAAAATGTACTACAGCAGTTACAATCACGAAGACAAATGAGAAAAATAATGGAACCCTCATAACTTCTTGGAAGGAGCTTTAAGTGCAGCACTTCGGAAAAGTTTATCTGTTTCTTAAAAGTTAAGCATAAGTTTGCCATATGACCCCACAATTACCTCAGTACTTGAAATCTAGTTAAGAGAGAAAAATAAGTCCACATATATAGTGAATCATAAACAAAAAGCAGTAAACTATAAAATGGAATACTATTCAACAACAACAACAAAGGACAAATATAGATATATGCTACAACACAGACAAACATCAAAAACATTATGTTATGTGAAAGAAATCACAACAAATGATTACATATTACATGATTCCACCTAAACAGAATTCCAGAAAAGAAAAATTTACAAAAACAGAAAACAGATCAGCAGTTGGCTAGGCTTGGAAGCAAGATTGACTACAAGCATGCTCACGGGAATTTGCGGGTTTAAAGGGTTATAACAATGGTTGCGTAACTATTTACTGAATATCAGTATACTGTTTATTTACAACGGTGAACTTTACAGTTATGCATATTATATATCAATAAAAAGAACTTTATAAAGGGAGTAAACAACATTTCTAACTATTTTCAATATATTCTAACTACTCCCAAATGCCGAACTTTTATTTCAGGACTAATTCTACAGCAAATAAGAAACTGAACCACACCTTGTCAACTGTATTACACCTGCAGACTATATTTATTCATTCAACCAGTAATTATCAAAAACTGTGAGTAGATACTAAATTTGCTTTCCTTTGCTAACTGAACACCCCTAGTAGATAAATTACCTTCTTTTTGAGACTATTATAATAAAGGGAATAAAGATATATATATAAGCATTTGGATTAGTGGGAGGAAAACACATAATTTACAAGACACAATAAGACCCCCAGCCCCCAAAAAACCCTATATCCTGGAAGAGCTTGCATTCTGTTCATTAAATAAACTCTAAAACCAAGAAGTATATAAAAATATAATGCTTAGTATATTATGCATTCTTTATCATAATCATTCAGGTAATAAGATACTATCAGCCCTATTTTGGTCTGTGAATAGTTAGAAATGAAGAGCTAGAAATTAGTTTCACGTCTATAATTTCTTGATGAAAATTTTTAAAAATTTCAACATGTTTTATAAATAAAAAGTCTGAAACTTTTATAGACTAAAGGACATTAGATATTAAACATTAACTGTAACCAAAAAAAGCAGAGGTTTTAGATATGTGGAAAAAACACCTCCCCTATCAAAATCTAAAATGAAGCAACAACCCATAAAATCATTTTTGGGTTCAGAAATAATCCCAAAGAGGTTATCAACAATAAACTAAAACAAAACAAAACCAAAAAAAAAAAAAAAACCCTCAGCGTTTCCTTCTTGACAGAGACAGAGTTGTTTGTTTGACACAGTCAGCTACAGAATTTGTCCAAAAAAAAAAAAAAAACTTTATAATTTAATCATACTTTAAAGCTAGCTGGGGTGAGTAGTTGAGAGGGAGAATGATTTGATTATGGATAAAGTGAGAAGGTGGTGTTTTGGTTGAGCACCAAATGCCATCATGATTTCCCATCAGTTTAAATATTAAGGTCCATGTAACAAATGGAAAATGGTAGATTCTGTGTTTTTTACCCAAAGTTTTAAGTCATTCTGAGTCATTCCCATTTTTTTCACCAGTATCCCTTATCACTAATTGCTCATACATAATTCTTGAATGTCAGCAAAGAATAGGATCTAAAATATAGTCATGCATATTTTTAGGAAGAATTCAAAGGACCAAATGGAGACCAAATCTATGATCAATATTCTCTTTCTTCCCCAAATTCCACTCTCCAAATAGAAATTTATATGGTAAGAATACAAAGATATAAACAGAGGTTCCCAATTAAATAATTTGGGGACTTTTTTTTTTTTTTAAGAGACTAGGTCTTGCTATGTTGCCTGGAGCAGTCTCGATTCCGTGGACTCAAGTGATTCCTAGTCTCAGCTCCCCCCAGTAGCTGGGATTATAGGTGCATGCCACCATGCCCGACTGAGAACTTTCAATATCTAACAAATCTGATAAAAATCTTTGAACCCCTATGTCATTCTTTCTATCAGATTTCCAGAAGGAACAGTAACATTAAAAATAAAACCATTAGAGTGTTAAAAGATAAGTTGGGCATATGACATCATAATCTTGATCATGAAGAATGTTCTAAGACATCCAAGCCAAAAATGACTCTACAGTAAGAATGATAAATAGAACTGCATAAAAGTTCCACTGTTCATTAAACAAACAAAAAATGACAAAGCACATGTAGAGAAAATTTTCTTTTTTATATTCTACTTTTTTCCAAACACACTTATGCCAAAATATTAACTTAAGGTGGTTCTTTAGATTACAGATTAAGAACTCTTTGCATTTAAACTTTTATTTCTAAATTTTCTTCATTAAGAACATGTTAATTTTATAATTTAAGAAATGCCAACTCCTTTACTTCACTTCAATGAAATCTGTTTCCCTCAACTTTAATTACCTGCCCATTTCCATCAGTTAAAAAAATCAAACTAAAAAAAAAGAATTCTGAATGGACCGTGAACCAAAAAGAATCACAGCCAAAGATTCAACATAGTTATTTTAGTAGCAGATGCAACCAAAATGTTCATCTATCACTAAATTGATTTTCAACAAAGGTGCCAAGCAATCAATCCAATTAGGAAAGAAGAGTGCTTTTTAAACATTGGTGCTGGTGACTATAGCTAGTCAATAATGAGGTGTTAAGAAAGCAAATTCTTTTTTCTTACCCTAACGGCAAAGGGACAATTCTGTGAGGTGAACCTTACTATGGTAAAGGTTTGGCTTTCAGTATCAGTTATATTCCTTAAAGGACTATAACATTACACGTCAATCAACTGTCAACACAGCTGCAGTTCGCAGGATAACTTGGTACTGCAGATCCGGTCTCGATATAAGAAATGTGGGCAAAATCTAAACCCTGACCTCTAACTCCCACTACACACTAAAACTGGCTTAACATGAACCTTAGACCTAAATGTAAAAGTCAAGCTGTAAAGCTTGGGGGGTGAGGGAGGGGGGTATTGTTTTGACATGGAAATAGATTTCTTAGTCAGAAAAAGCAACTAAAAATTAATTTAAAAATAAGCAACAGACTAGGAGAAAATATTTTCAGACATATGTGACAAAGAACTGATACCCAGACTATAAAAAGAACATGTACAATTCAATATTAGAAATAAACAACAAAAAATAAACCAAATTTTTTTAAATGAGTAAAAAGTGACCAGATAACTTCACAAAGATACACAGAAGGCTAAGTGCAAAGAAAAATCCATCTTTAGCCATTAGGAAAGTGCAAATGAAATCACAATGAGATACCACCACCCTCTCTCAGAATGGCTCAAATTTAAAACTTGATATTGGGAAATTATTAAAACTCATGTACTGCTGGCAGGAGAATAAAATGCTATGATCTCCTTGAGAAAAGATCTGGCTGCTTCTTAAGAATTAAACATAGATATTCATCATATGACCTAGCAATTCCACTACTAAGTACTGACCCAAGAGAAATGAAAACATCCTTCACAAAGACAATACCAGATTGTTCATATCAAGCGTTAAGAGCCTAAGTACATAATGCATAGCAGCCAAAACTGAAAACAACCCAAGTATCCATCAATAGATGACTAATAAACGGTTGCTTACACACACATATTACTCAGCAATAAAAAGGAAGAAACTACTGATCCACATAATAACAAGGATGAATTTCAAAAGTATGCTGATACTGAAACATATAAAGCAATGTTACTCCTGAAAGAAACTGTGCTGAACTAAAGTCCCACACAAAATACATGCTAATCAGATTCCACTTACATGAAGTTCTAGTCATTAGTACTAAAATAAAAAATCAGTGTAATTGACTTTAAAGGAATTAAGTGAAATTGTGTGTGGAATTAACTGAAAAGGCATCTGAGGGAGATTTTTGCTTAACAGTAATATTTTATAATCCTGAGTAAGATATGCACTATAGAGGTGTGTGCATTTGTCAAAGCTCATTAAGTTAGATATACTCAAGATCTTGCATTTCACTGTATGTACATATAATCTTTAAAAACTAAATACTGAATTCTAGTTAATTAAATGCATGTTGAAGTGTGTCAAGACTATACTAATATTTACAAGTTTAAATGAATCAAAAACTGTCAATTCTTTCAATCTTAGTAAACTTTGAAGTTTTCTATAATAAAATGTTGTGGGTGGTGGGATTTAAAGATTACCCATTACCTTGCTGGGGGGTAACTTTTTTAAGTATATTGTAAGTCCAAAAATTCCACATGTAGCCTAGATAAACTTTCCTTCTGTTCCGGATATGTTCACATCGACACTTTACACAATAGGGAAAAAAAGGAAAGGAAAACAATCTGAAAACCCATCAAATAGACTAAAGTAATAGATTGTTGTTTACTGTAGCAGTGAAAATGAGAAACCACAATATGGGTAAAACTTAGAAATATAATTATTAGTGAAAAAAATAAGTCACAAATACACAAATTTTAGCCTTTTGTAAAAGAACAGTAAAACTAAACACACTACAGGGATAATACAAATAGATAACCTATGAAACAAAACAAAGGAATACTACTAAAATGTTTCAGGGTAGCAGAGAAAGGATGCAGAAGACTGACTACAGCAATGGCACACAGGTGACTTCAACAGGTGGGTATTCTATCCATTAACTCAAGCAGTGACGTCATGAATGTTTTTATGCTTATAATTCACAATTGCATACTATAATCTCTTAATGGTCAGTATATTTTGGAATTCAAAATGAGAAAAGAGGGATATCTGATCAGAACTCATTCAAAAAATAGTAGGCACCAAGATAATTATCCATGACATTTACAACTATTTAAGATATGTATAAGACTCCATTTCCTTGACCTACACTGGTCATACCTTGGGATAAAATACAGAATGCTACAGACTTTAGAAGGCTAGTATAGTACATACACCATTTACAGTACCTGAAAACCCTTTTTGGAATAGCATCCTGAAAGCAAACACAGTAATATATTCCTCCACAGAAAAATATTACTATCTATACCAAAAAGGATAGGGCCAATTATTCTAATATCAGGTCAGGTTGAATTTTACCAAAACATTAACTTTTATCAAAAACCTGATTTTCAGAGCTCTATCTGTAAAAACACAGAAAGTGGGTAAAAGATGGTGGACCTATATTTTCAAAGAGGTTCATCTTCATCTAAATAGCTGGATCCACACATTTTTTTTTAGGCTTTCTAGATAATTTATTTTCTTTCAATGTTTCCAGGCCATCAAAAGCAAGTTTTAAAGTAATCCTATTCATGCTCTAAATACCCAACCTTCAATACACAATAGGAAAGCATGTATGAAATAATTTTTTCAATGTTTATTCTAGTTCACTTTTATGTTTATAATATTACAGTGGGGAAAAATAATTTTGTTTTAATCAGGCAAATAACTAGAACCAAACTGAAGGAGGTTAAAGCACTGTAACACATATTTATAAAGTTCACAGGTATAGAAAAATCAACCATTTAATAAAGCATTTTGTATTTTAAGTTACTTTAAATTTAATTAAATTTCTAATCATCTTTCCCCATCAACACCAGGTTCACTTAAAACCTGAATCCCACTAATTATTTTAACCAGTTTCTCCTTAAAAAGTAAAAACTAAAAACTCAAAAGCACAAAACTTCAGAAAGATATGGTCCCAACATAACACCAAAATGTTATTATTTCTATCATGCTATTTAGGTGTGCAGTCTGAGAAGGTGAACCTTGACAAAATATTGGTGCTGCTGCCCAGAAGTTTCAGATGCTGCAAGATTACAGTTAAAGACCCTTCTTTGGGCCCTCCCCCGAAAAAGGGTTCTAAAGCAAAGCTCTCTCAAAACTCTATTTTTAAATAACACCAAGCAATTCACAATCGGCAACCACAAAAGGAATATAGTTCTTCAGACTAATTTAAGGCTCCACTTAAGGCTAGGAACCCCTGTAAAGATAGATTTCCAGTCGACAGTATTCCAGTCTTGGGACCCAGCACTATCTGTGTCTCTGTGCTGGATGACCGCTGCCACTTTTTAACAGCAATTTCATATGATAACGTTACACATTCAAATTATATGGTCAGTAATAGTTGCCAGAAAAGTTGCTATTTTTCTTTTCAAAGGAAGTTTAAAGTAATTAAAAATAACACTTAAAGCACTGTGGAAGCTAAATGTAATGAGTAGTAACTTATACCAAGCACTGAGCTAAATACTTCACATGTTATCTCATAAAATGTTTTTTCACAAATACAGAATTTTTACCATTTAGACCTAGCATACTGAAAAATAACTAAACAGTAATTCCTGGTATATTTCATCTTTTTACTTTTGTGATCTTAGGCAGTAGAACAACTTTAAATGGTTCTTTCTAAGCTCCTGAATAAAGCAGTAAGATTTATGACTGTTCTTATAAGACTGTAAGTTTTCTCTGTTAAAGAATATTTTCTATTGTGAAACTAAAAGATATCATCAGCAGTAGTCTACGACAGATTGTGATACGCAGGTTAAATAATGAGGTTTCGAATCTTGAAACGATACCAGTCATTATTTTATCAGTATTTCAGGAAATATGTTTTTCTAGCATTCTTTGAACTATTAACTCAGAGTTTCCATGTGGAAGTACGGAAAAGGTCTGATGATGGTTACATAAGAATGTAAATATTAATTAATGTCACTGAACAGTATACATAAAAACAGTTTAAAAAGTAAATTATAAATTACAAGTATATTACCACGACAAAAAATTAGTTCATTCAAATATAGTCTATAAATATATATAATTTAAAGCTAGTGAAGGTTTTTTTTCACCTCATCAATATTCAAGAGATGCACTAGTAATCACGCCCTAAAGTAAAGACTGAGGCAATTTTGCAACTGGTAACATTTACTGCCAACTCAGAACTAAGTCATTTAATCAACTAAAATTAACACAAAAGTCTGCCCACTGGAAGTATCTGTTATCAACTCTCATACCAGTAACAAGTCACTTACAATCACAATCAACATCACTGAAGACCCAAGAACAGAGAATAAAGTGCAAAACCGTTCTATTCGGAACTGAATATGAACCTGATGAATACTTGAGATTTGCTGTACTATTTTAAACTGACCTTTCTGGTCTTGGGTCAAAGTTTTGCTAGCAAAATACCAAAGTGAAAATGCTGGGAGTGGAGCCCAGAGTCTGTGCTAGCCTCGGAAAAGCTTCACCCTTCATGCAAGCAACCCCACACCCACGGAAGACTGCCCAGGGTGTCCTGCCCTCATCACACACCAACAAACTCCTGTGAAGATCAGTAAAAGAAAACGTCAAACGCGTCCCGCACAATACAGCACATCACAGCTTTTTTCTGTTTTACACAGAAAGATACCCTCTTCAGTCAGATACCCTCTGCAGGCACTCTGACCAAAAAGAACTGAGTCACTCTGCAAATGATTCCAGAAACCTCAAAGGATAACTAACAGCCTCTGAAGTCAGGCCGTCATTGGAAAGGGAGGAGACAGTTTTTCTCATCGTAGACTCACTAGGATTCTCCCAGTAGAGAGCAGAACTGAACATGCCTTCTGGTGAAGAATACCTAACCTACAGGACACAAGGATCACTCACACAAGTTTCACTCCTGAAGAGTTACTTTATTATCCGGAGCATCTTTCTCGCTTTCTTCTCTCCCCAGGGCAAAAATTCTCACCCTCTTTCCCCATAAATGCATCTCTACTGCATATTCATCAATGGTCTGTGGGAGACGATGTCTTTCCAAACAAAAATAAGCAATCAGCATACCTCCCAAAACATTTCCAATTTGCAGGAAACATACCCCTTTCTAAGTCAGGAGCCCCCGAGCAGCCTATACGTGACTATTAATTTGGATTTCAAAGGTCATCGTAGGATAGATACGAAGAAGGTGACACTATTTCACCCTCCAATCCAACCTGATTTTTTGGCTCTGGTGCTGTACTCTCTCGAGAGATTCCATTTACAGAAACTAAAATGCACGAGATTGCAAATAACTGAAAACAGGTAAACTTACACGTTTCCAGGTTTCAGACTAAGCGGAGGGAGGGCAGCTCTTTATCAAGCGCCCCAGGTGGGTACTCCCAAGAGGGGCAGCATCAGGTTTCTCCCCAGAGTGGACCCACATCCCCATGCAGAATGACACTGCTTCAGATCGTCTAGTCTGGTGTACGAAGCGCAGCCAATCCTCCACCCTGCCTCCCCAAACCCGGAGAAGGTAGGCGGGAAGAAGGGGGGGTTCCTCCCAACGCTCCAGGAAAGGGGTGCCCGGAATGACACCAACCCCAGGAGGTTCCG
Organism: Uropsilus gracilis; assembly: GCA_004024945.1. NCBI lineage: Eukaryota > Metazoa > Chordata > Mammalia > Eulipotyphla > Talpidae > Uropsilus > Uropsilus gracilis. Next base: position 1,469 of record PVHY01011002.1, on the reverse strand, counting down.
GGGAGGACCGAGAGATGGGTCTCCCCTCTTGGAAGGAACTTATTCACACCAGAGTTCCCGGCTGCCGGAAGCGTGGGGGGGCGGGCGACTCCCCCGCGGACGGGTGGGCACGCCCGGGTGGACAGGGTGCGAGTGGAAGCAGGGTCTCAGCGGGGCGGGCTCCCGGGCACCTACCAGCAGGCTCTCCACGTTGATGGGGGAGCGGGGGTCTCGGATCAACGCCTCCAGCTTCCTCTGGCGGCTCGCGCCCGCCCCTTCCCCCGGCACGGCCTCGGGGGCGCCGGGCATTTTCCCCGCCGGCGGGGGTCGGCTCATGCCGCCGCTGCCGCCCGGCCGCACTCCCGCTCCCCGAGCTCCGGCCCGGTGGCCGCGGGGCCTAGCGCCGCCCCCGAACCGCCCGCTTCGGGCGGGGCTCGGCCCGGGCCCACCACCCGCCTCTCGCGGAGGCTGCGGGGTTCCACGCGGGCCCCGGGCCTGCGGCGGTCCCGGGGCCGCCCGGCCGGCGCGGAGCGGCGAGGCGCCGACGGTCCCCGCCCCTCAGTCCTATTCGCGCCGCCCGGTGCGCTCGTCCGCGGCGAGCTCCCTCTGGACTCCGGGGCGGGAGCGGGGAAGGGGCGCCGCCACCCCGAGCCCGGGCCGCCCCGCCGTCTGGGGCTCCGGGAGACGGAAGCGCAAGCTCGGACCGCTACGGCCGCCGCCGGCCGGCTCCCATGGTCGCCGCCGGCCGCCCGCGTCCAGCCGCCCGCCCGCACCTCGCACACTCCCGCGCGGCGCCCGTCTCCGGCCGCGCGCAGCAGCAGCTACCCACAAGCCCCTCCGCGCGCGGCCGCTGGCCCCGCCCCGCGCGCCACCGCCCGCCCCCTCTCCTCCTTTTCCTTCTTTTTAAAATTGTATTTTTTGTCTTATTTTCATTTACTTATTTTTTTAATTTATTTTTTGCGTTTCCCCCTGTCTGCTCAGCGGCTCATTTCCCCTGCTTGAGCCTCCCGCCCGCCCGCTTCCTCCTCCCCGCGGGAGTTTTCGGACGGTCAATGGCCGGTGCGCGGTCATCGCCGAGCTCCCGCAGGGGGAGGGCAGAGAGCGCCCGGGGCCCGAGTCGGCTAGCCACCCTGCTCCCGCCCAGCCCGGCCCGCCCGGACCGGCGGCAGTGACTCCGCGGACGCCGAGGCGGCCCGCCCCCGCCGCCCCGCGCCCGGGAGGGGTCTGTGGAGGAAAGCGGCTGGACCGCCCCCCACCCCGGCCCGCTGACTCAGTGCGCAGCTATGCGGGCCTTGGGGCGCCCGCGCGGACTCAACAGCGGCCGCCGCTCGGGGCCCTGGCCCGCGGAGGGGCCGAGGCAGACTGCGAAGACCTCGGGCTGCTCGGGAGGGTGCGCGCTGGGTGTGGACGACCCGCAGCGCGGAATCCTAGTCCCGGAGCGAGAAGGCCTGGAGGAGCTGCTGCCGCCCCCAGGACAGACCCCCCCCCCC
>PVHY01011001.1:0-49624 GCA_004024945.1 Uropsilus gracilis | reverse complement strand
TTTTTTTTTTTTTTTTTTTTTTTTTTTTTTTTTTTTTTTTTTTTTTTTTTTTTTTTTTTTTTTTTTTTTTTTTTTTTTTTTTTTTTTTTTTTTTTTTTTTTTTTTTTTTTTTTTTTTTTTTTTTTTTTTTTTTTTTTTTTTTTTTTTTTTTTTTTTTTTTTTTTTTTTTTTTTTTTTTTTTTTTTTTTTGCTTTAGAAATTCTAATACCTCTACCTTACCACAGTCTACCCTTAAGTAATGTTAAACCAATTCGCAGGAACTTATAGTAACAAAGTTGTATTTTCTTTTCCTTGTGTTTTGGTTGTCATACATGTTTTACTTTTATATTAATAATAAATTCCATGATATAATATTACTGTTTTTTTAGTTCTAATTTGAAGAGACTGAAATAGTAAGATAAATGTTTCCTATACCATCTGTGTTAATATTTCTTGTATCCTCCACTTTTGTTCAGATCAGTATCTCTTTTGTTATCATCTGCTTAGTCTGAAAGATGCCCTTTAATTTTTATAGTGCAGATCCACTGATTATTGGTTCCTTCTGTTCTTGTAGTTCTGAAAATTCATTCTACTTTCATTTATAAAAGATATTATAAATATGTATGTGTTAATTTTTCTTTCAGTACTTTAAAAATAATTTTGCTACACTGTCTTGTTAATTGTATTATTTTCTTTTAGAAAATCAGCTTTCATCTTTTTGTTGTGCTTTTGTCTTCTTTTTCTGTAGATGCTTCAAAAAGTTCCTATGACTCTTAACTGTGAAAAATTTGATTGTGATTTTGAATAAATATACATTTTATGTGCATGTTCACATTTTTAAGGTTCTTGAACCTCTTCAAATTGTGAATTTTTAAAGGTACATTCTATTTAATAATATAGGGAAAATTTTTTTGGAGAACTTTATGTGGAAGTTACTACCAAGTATCTTATGTTTCCTGACAAAAACCTTGAAACTTTAAATAGACATTATCTTTTTCCATTTCTAAACTGAGGTTTTGATGATCAGGTTAATATCTTTGCCTTTATAGATAGGTGTTGACCTTCTTGGCTTTTTTTTTTTTTTAATCATCTGAGATTCTTAAAAGTTAACTGAGAAATAAATGATTCCCAAGTCTGAGATGGTAGCCCCTCTAGATCCTGGGGGTCCTTTTGAGCACCTACTTTGCAGTTTGTAAAGTTTCTGTGGTTTACCTACTTCCCAAAGTTGTGTTTCTATGGTTGTTGCCATCTTGTTAGAATACATTTAATACAAAGATATGTAGGTGTATGCTTTGTTCCAACCCTATAATTTTCTCTAGAGACATATAAGGGAAGAAAAGATCCTTAAATATTCATATGTTGGCTATCAAGATGAAGGAATTATTCCCGTAATCTCATTTGCATTTTGTTATTGCTATCACAGACAAAAAGTTCCAAAGGCAACAGTGAACCCCCCTGAATTATGTGATTGTGCCACTTCCAGCTCTGTGACTAAGAGGATGGCTATTAGAAAAATATAATTTCACCAGTACACTTTTATTCTCTTCCTTTTTCATAAACCAGCTCTGTCAGATGTAAAGGAATCTGTGCTATAGCTCAGATTTCCTATGTTAGGCATACTTCAGTCATAAACTTAATTATCACAAGAATTTTCAAATGACTCCAACTTTCTCTGCACTTGGTACTGGAGGATACCAAGTTCTATTTTTGAGCTGATAAAATCCTCCTTCTGAAAGCATTTGTTTATTATATTACAGCTTCACATGAGCTGAGCTCCATCCTGACCCCGTGTTAAGTGTCTGTGGTAGATTTCATTACATCCATATACTGGAAGTCCTGCCAATATACTGGCAGCAAAATCCTAGTGGAAAATAAATGGCAATAAAAAAGAGAAATGATAGCCTGTGTGAGTGGTGAGGAGCATAGCTTTATTGAGACTGGACAACCCCAGAGTAGTGACTTGGCATGCAGACATGAGCTTAAGAGAGTGTGAGTGAAAGCTGATATTGGAATAACGACTCTGTGGCACAGACATGGGAATAATTTAATTAATTGCACTGAAATTTCTTTGATGAATAGTTATGTGGTGATAAGCATGAGGTCGAACAGCAGAATGAGTTTCAGGTTTTTAATGGGCCAGCACAGCTGCAGTTTTGGATGCTTTCCCACTTTATTTTTCCCTGCAGCTCTACACTGCTTTCCTCATCCACATCTCTCCAGCTAAGCACACCACTAGTGGGGCTCCCTCTCCATGTCTGCTGAGCTGAGGGGCAAGTACATTTGGCCATGGGAAGCAGACTGCTTTGAAATGGAAATCAGATCAAAGTAAAATTGTGGGATGGTTGCCTTATGGTGACTGTACCTCCCTCTCCCCCAAATCTCTAGGATGCTTTTACAGAGTCTTTGCTGCTAAGTTGTATAAAGATTTTAATAAAAATTTCTTGTCTCTAGAGAAAGAGGCATGTCTTTGTTGTCAGAGAGCTAGAGGGAAATGAGCAATGCAGCCCAGCTGGAGCACTAGCATTAATCCCATGAATCGTAGCCTGTATTTTCAGACAGATCAATTACTTATAGCTGTAACCAATCTCTCACCATTTTCTTGCTGTGCAGAGCTCCATTTTCAGGCTTGGCAGCTGACATAACCTTCCAACTTGATAGAACTTCAGCTGCAAATCTCTTCAGGTCTGTTGCCTCCATTCATAGAGGTTATACAAATCAGTTGTTAAATAAAAATCAAAAGTCAAAAATTGTGGGTGGTAATCTCTTCTTGGCTCAGTAGTACCCATGGATCCTAGGCAACATTTTCTTTCTCAAAAAAAAAAAATAGAAAAAGAAAAAGATGAATGATTCACTTGTCTTCCTTCACTTTTATGGACAGGCTTTGCATGAGAGAAAAGCCTTCTCTAGAGGGAAGAAATTATTCACAGTGGATGCATTTCTTATCAACTTATAAGTTGAAAGATTAACTCAGAATGGTGAGAAAGGAGATTATTAGGAGACATGAAGGGCATGTACAGGTGAGCTGTGTCTAATGCATTTCACATGGAGTGAGTCACCCCATTTCATCTGTGAGGTTGTCTAGGCTTAAGGCCAGGAGATTCTGTATCAAAAAAGAAGTGACCCTTGTTAACACACAGGTGGCAGAGAACATGTAAGCTGTTTATAGAGTATATCAGGGTGTGAATATAGAACTTCTGTCAAGTATCTAAATTCAAGGACTTAACCCAGAATTTAGTGTCTCTAAGAAATAACTATTCTTTGTGAGTGTTTAACTCCTCACAGCTATGTCAAGCCAAGTCAACCTTCCTGGAGAAGATGACTCGGGACTGAATTGAAGGAAACCATAGAATGTTGTGATTTGACTCATTTTAAATACATAGATATGTGCCTATTGGGAAAAGATGCATTGCCTCTCCTCTGTATTTACTCTCATTGTCCTTTCATCATTTCCATTTTTCTGATACATAACCTTTTGAGGATGTTTCCAATTTTCCTAAAATAACCTACTTGCAGAAGGGAAACATGGGCATTTTGAGAAGAGAAATACTTTAATGTTCAATTTAATGGGATTTATATATTTATATCATGTGTGTATTAACATGTGCCATGAGTGCTTTTTGTGTATTACTGCATGCTTTGGAAATCTTACCCTACATGGGACCCTTTACTCTTGTCCTTTTGGAACAGACATTCATGTATTCTGTTAACAATTAAGGGAGGTGAATCCCTGCTGTTGTAGACTGACATCTACAGATTTCCCTTGGTCTTGTATTACTTTGAATTGATTTTAAAGAAGCAAAAGTAACATGCAGAACATACTGTTTGAATTGAAAGTTAAAAAGCCTGTCTATGCCTATTCCCCCTCCAACCCCCTTTTCATTCTGGCCTGTCCTAGGCATCCCAGTGTAAATAATAAAACATAAGTCATGTGGTACCATAAGACACTGCCACAAATCTTGTCTTACTTTTTTTTTTTTTTTTTTGTGGATCTGCATTATATTATGATTCCTTAAGTGGTATGGAAAAGACTCATTGGTAACCATGCATGACAGTCTCTCATCCTCAGAGCTTGCCAACAATTGAAAGTTTGAGAAAGAGTAAGAAATAAAACTGGGGGGAGGGGTGAGATGTATAGTTAGTGAGTTCAAGTTGCCTTTTTCCTCTTTGGAATGTTGCCCATCTTATTAGGAGTTCTTTAAGTGAAACAAAATGCAGTGGTAGCTTGGAGAAATTATGGATATTTTCCAGCAAAACCATGTGCAGCTCACTCCCTCCTGTCCCAAGAAAAAAATAAAAAACAACTTAGGAGCCTGTAAGCTTTCTCCCTTGGTTGCAGTTAGGAAGCTGGTTGACAGTATAATAGGCTTTTGAAAGTGGGTGCAATGGTTTGTGTGTTCTGTTTGATGTTGCAAATACCAAGCCCTCAGGGAGATCTGCAAAGAGGATGTTCTGTTCTTAGAGAAAGGAAAAGATTAACCTGAAACGTGAACTGAAAAACTCCTGAATTCTAAAGGACTTAGGTGCAACCAAGAAATGATCTCATTTACTTCTGTGGAAACAATGTTTGTCAAACTGCCTGCTTCAGACAAGCAGTGAGCTGGGCAAATATTTTTTGATTTTGATTAATGAAAGGTGATCACAGGTAGACTTGAGAGGATTGAATTAAGAGTCAAGGGTGTGTGTGTGTGTGTGTGTGTGTGTGTGTGTGTGTGTGTGTTTCTGTGGCTAAGATTTTCTTTTGGGGACACACATAAAATAAAAGTTTCATGAACCTTGTAGACTGTTTTAAGCATTACTATTTGTGAGAGGTATACAGTTCTTATTTTGGAGATAATTTTAGCAGTGATAATCAGTGGACATTAAATTAGTTGTCATGAATATCTGCATTCATTTAAAAAATATTCATTGAGTACCTGCAATATGTCAAATACTGTGTTAGGCACTAGAGATACAATGCTGAAAAAGACAGATTTGCTGTTCCGCTGTAGTTTATGAGCTGCTGGAGAGACAAACTAAAACAAGTAATCATGCAACTATGCACCACAATTTTTATATTGACTTTGTATTCAATAAAAATTTATTAAGCACCTCCATATGTTCATAACTCTAGGTTAGGCTCTTAAAAATCACCTTGCCTAATTCCTACTGAAGGCAATGACTTAGAGTTTACAAGGAATAAACTTAACTGTATTTTGTTATGGAATTTAGCAAGGCTACCTGATCCATATAGCTCTTGATAATTAATTTAGCCCACAATTCCATTTTAGCAAAACAGTCTCTATACACACATATAAATCCTGAGGTGTTTACAAAAGATACTGTTATATCATCCTTTTCAGTTGTTATCTCCCCAAGTCAGTTCAAGAACTGGCTCATTTCTCCCTAACTACGTCAATCTCCCTGAACAAAGTTTCACATCTGGAAATTAGAAATAGTTTTATTGTTTTTAGGGATTATGAAATTTGAATGAAATTGTGTGTGTGAGAATGCTATACTATACTTATGTGAATTTTCACTATTTAGATTTTCTAGAGGACTTGACATTTATTGAGACCAACTACGTTCCATTCTCTTAAAGCCCCCTAAAAAGTCAAAAGGAAAACAATTCTAAGTTAATGAAATTAGTGTGTCCTACCTCCAGCAGAGTGTTCTAGAAGAACAAGAGTAAAACACTGAAATTAGGGCATATGAAATGGACATTTTTTCTAAATGTGAACTAACAGAGTTTCAACACATATATCCCATCCTTGGAATGTGATCTTGTGGAGGCATTCACCCCAAGCTTAGCTATCTTATATCCCATTTTTGCTTTTTCTTCTGTTACGTGTTTCCGCCAGAGAGGAAGGAAATGGAAGAGAATCATTATGAATGTATTCTCAGTGACAGGGTTCTGACACCCTAACCAAGAGGCTCATGCTGTATAGCACTGGATAAAGTACTATAATTAAAAAGAATCAGAAATATGGAACCACACAGGAACAGTCATTATTTAGATGATGTAAGATTACTCTGGGTGGTAGTAATCTGTGAAGTTGTATTTTCTGGGGGAAAATCAATATGAATGAAACAAGAGCTCAGTGTGCATCCTGCAGTGCATACTTCATCTGCATAAACTGAGATGTGATCTCTTGGCCTTTTGAATCATTTTGTTTAAAGGCCTTACACAGATCATTTTGTCCTCAGTGGTGAGTGACTTTTCACTAAGATTCTACTCTGAGATTAAATTGAAAAAGCACATACCCTTTGTTGTTGTTATTGTTGTTGTTGTTGTGTGTGTGTGAGAGAGAGCAAGAAAGAGAGAGAGCGAGCGAGCGAGAGAGAGGTCTACAACTTAAAAAGATCATCACAGAGTGGCCACTATCTCCACATTTTCAGAAATTGAAATTAATAGCATACTTCATTCTTACTTGGTCATTGACTTATGGTACTCAGCATCTATGTGCAACTAATGGGTATTATACTCTTTAGTATTTACTTCTCTCTGTATTCCACCCATAGCCCCATTTCTGACTGATAATAGATACTCATTAAGGGTGAAAAAAAATTGAATGAAATTTGCCTTTGCTTTTCTTTATTTCAACCCTGCCTTTCAATGAACTCAGATCTAAATAACATTCTGGTAACCAAGAGCTCAAGTCCACAGCTAGATTCTGGTGCACATATTTGAGTCTCACTTTCTCTTGCCAGGCAGGCATGCTGCACATAGTCCTCAGATGCTCCCTTCTGGGATAAAATGCAGCAGTCTCAAAGAGCCACAATCTAGTGGGCAAAGCTATCAGGGAGTCTGTACAGAACACATCAGGTTTCCACTACCTTCAGGTATTTACTAATGGAAACTCTGGCTAAGGCAACATCTTAAATTATATGTAGAACCAGCATGCTTTCTCCATAACATCTTACAGCTTTTATTAGTAGGGCGTGAGCTAAGGTAAACTCCCATTTGGAAAAAAAAAAAATCTTTGTAATGATTAGCAGGGGCCCAGTATAGTTTAAGGTATTCTTTGGAGTTTATAAATATGGCCTCATAAAAAGCTCAAATATAAGGTAACTGTGACTTTAAGTCATTAGGAGCCCAGTGGTTTGATAAAATAACAGGAAACAGACAATTTATTATGAGCAGTCTCAGTAGCTCTGGATTATCTATAAAACTTTTACGGCCTTCCCCAAGTGGCAAGAAGCCATAAAACTTGCCTGAATGAGGGACTTGTTAATTTACTTGTTAAAGCAAATTAAAAATTTATAAGTGCTTTTAGGTAAATGAGATCTTCTCTCATTGCTGCCCTTGCGGGGCCCAGGAGTCCTAGGAGGGGAGAGTGGCTATGCTCAGACACCACTGCAGAACAATAAAAACTATTAAATTGTTCCAGTTTATTACAACAGAGCCATGCAGCTGTTGCCATGGCTAGCTGTAGGGTACCAGTGGTTGACAGCCTGGAGTTTCATGAGGTTTTCTGTCTCATTCAAAGAAAAAGAAAACAAGAGAAGGGATGAGTTTTTTATCTTTGCAATTCTCCAGAAACTGGTATTACAGACTGTCTTTTCTTTTTCCTTGACCTTAAGGACCCAAAGATTTAAAGCTATTTTTTATTTCCATTAGTCTTTCATTTCAATTCCATACATTGTTAGTACGTAAACATTTCTGCCCATCATTATGCCTTTTAGCCCACAACATATTTAGTCCATAACAAGGGACTTCTATATCCTCAACATCTCTTTAAAATGTCTATCACACCTCTTCTTCTTTTCCTTCTCTCCCTTTCTCTTATCTAGTTTCAGAATTAGAAGGGGGTAAGAAAGGGTACCTGGTGTAAGTTCTAGTGTCCTCCTAACTCAAAACTTCTGATCTGTGTGGAAGATTAAGCTCTTTCCTGTTAACCCAAATCCCTGCTATCAGTAGGTATAGAGAAGGTATCACTGTAGAACACATTCAGTGGAGCAAGTGGAGATTAAAACACAAGCTTTTTAACTCCAAAAACTGTGTAGAATCAATATTTTATAGAATCAAAATCCAAAGTGTAAAGGTAATAGCAAGTTTTTTGTGTATTTTCTTTGTTTGAAAAATCAACTTAGTTTCAAAAGTATTGTACCTAAACACTCCCCATTACTTCTCTCTGTTCCTAGGTATCAGATTTGTTCCAGAGGTAACTCTGGAGCAGGCGTCTTAATGGTAATGTTGCCTATTGAATGTTCTTGCACTTTGGAGCTCATGTTTGAATCTCTACTTGCCTCCATTGGATGTACTACACAGTGACACCCTCTCTCTACCAACTGATAGCAGGGATCTTGGGGAGTAGGAAACAATTTGATTTTCCACGAATATCAGAAGTTGTGATTTCAGGAGTTCTAAAACAGTGTTAATTAAAATAGTGCTGAGGCTGGAGGACAGGTCACTTTTGGTTCTCGCTCATGTGCTTACAGTTGTATAACACCACTCACGCTAGAGATATAACAACGATGGGTTTATTAACAATGAGGGTAACTGAAAAAAATAAAGAAAAAGTTTCTAAGACCATAAATGACAGGCCATCCTACTCCCAGATAGTATTCATATGTTAGTTCAAACCAAAGGTTGCTTGAACTAAAGTTGGCTTTGTCCTTTCAACAAGAGCTTGCAGCTGGTGATATACCAGTAAATGGTGAGCTAGGATTCAACTCACAGTTGTAGCTAGAGGTTCTCCCAGTTGCTGGCTCCTGAGGTGGCATCACAGCAGCCAGCAATACCTAGTCCAAGGCCAGGTTGGCCAGTATTGGCCAGCAAACTAGCCAGTGTTAGAGGCTACAGCACCAGAAGGCGATGCTGGAGGGTTAGACGTGGTGGACAGCTTTCAGAGATAGCAGGCCATAAGTCAGCAGTGTGGATCACAGGTCATCAGTGCTGACAGTGGCAAAGTACAGACACTAGCATAGCATTACAGCCCTTGAGAGCTTTTAGCATTTGCTTACAGCAAAGAATACTTTTAGCGACACTAGGCACAGATTAGTTAAGTGTAGGCTAAAGGTACTGGTCACCAGTGACAGGAGACAGGAGCAGTGGTTAGGCTGCAGTTTGGAGCAGACTTCTGATGTGAAGATCTGTGGAGGTTTGTGAAGGAACTGGAGTTCTTTCCAGGATGTGTGTTCTTTCCAGACATACTCTTGTCGACTCTGTCTATGGAGATCCTTATAGGAAATGGCCCAACAAACCTGAATCCTAACCCTCTGAAACCTTGGCCTGTATACCCTGTGTTTCAAGCCTGATTGGTCAGTTTACAGTTTCAACTGTCTGAATGGTGCTGGTGGATGCTCCAATCAGATTGGTCTATTTACGATCCTTAATGTTCTCATAAGTGAAACTCTTGTGCACCTGTGCATCTGGACCTGACCTAGGGCAGGGTGAACAATCCCATCAGGGTGACTATGGTGCCATCACAGCTCAGGGCTCTCTTTCAGGCTGCCTGTGCCACTGACCCTCAAATTGGTTCCCACCTGTGGTAGTAGCAGCCAGGGGGCTCCTCTTTCAGTATTTGTGTGGCAGAATAACACATCTGTTATAGACTCCATTTTATATTAAATAAAAATGATGGCTATCTACAACTGTATTTCCATTTCAAAGATCACCTTAGAAATATAAGGTTTTACAAACACTATCATCTGGTAATATTGCAATCACTGCAGTGAAAGGTACAGTTTGCTAGCTACGAGAATTAGATAGTTTTTAAAAAGTAATAATTGATATATCTGTCCTGTAGTCATCACTTATAGGGTCTATATGCATGGTTATCTATGTCTGTCATTTGGGCGCCATCTGGAGCTTTTTTTGAAGAACATTATTGAAACATATGTTGTATACAAAGTTGGAATTTAAAGGAAAAGCAATAAAAATGGCAAATAATTACATTTTTCAAGTAGAGTTTTTGGGAGATATCAGCTTTCAAGCAGTGAAATTTCCATAAGGTTAGAATTGTCTTCTTTGGTAACTCTTCTGATTACTATCTTCTTACTTTTATAGTATCACTGTATGCCTGTTGTACCTCTTTTAATGAACTTCATGAATCTCTTATTATTTTGAATCGTAATGTCTTTTGCATTTGAGTTTTTCATAGAATCTCAGTAAAACTGCTTGTTTATAACTATCTTTTGCACAAATTATCTCTGTTCTTTAAGGAATTTTCTGGATTTGGTCTAACATCCTGATCAAAAGAACTTATGACTGGAGCTTATATAGATCTCTTCTTATCCCATAAATCTGAACCTAAAGTCTGTGGAGTAGAGAACCATAATATTTATATCATTCTTTGATTCAAGAGAACTGATTGAATTTCACCTACAGAAAAATTTGATAAAACATTTTTCTGCAGGAAAATCAAATCCATTGGACTAAAAGGTCGGTCAACTGGTGAGGAAACACTACAGCTTATTAGGCGATTCACAAAATACTTTGTTAGGAGAGGGCAATTAATGTGGCATGGCATGAGCAGATATGATACAGTGAAGTACTGATAAACTTTTCACAATAAAATAGCAATAAAATAGCTTCAAAAAATGTTTCTACAGAATTCATGTTAAAAATTTAGTGTATGTACTTACTCCCTGGTAATACTGATATGTTGTATAATGATTGCTTAATTGCTAATTTTCTTATGTTAATTGATGTTTTTCTATAAAACTAAATTCTTTAGCTCTTTACATTTATTGGATGCCATCTGGCTTATGAATTTTCATAAGAACTGCCAAAAAAAAAGTGTAGACCCTGCCCCCATCTTTCTTCTAAAAAGGTAGCAAATATGCATCCATAATGACTTTCTAATGTGTCTTTAGAGATTATTTTTTTAATAGGCATGAAACCTCATTGCACTAAAAGCATTTCTTCACTCCCAAACCTGAATTTCCTTCCTGAGTCACCACTTGTCATTAGTGTGGCAGCATATATACCTCTTCTCCTTTTAAAAAGTGTTGTCTGTATTTTTCCTTTGGATAAGTATTGAACAGATACTACATTTAAGATATATCTGTTCTAAGATTCCTGTGGAAGAAAAAAAAACATGCTAAGTTTTGAAAAATTAAAAATTGCTACTTATTTTAGCTATTTATTTTAAAGATATCATTAGATGCTCACTGTATAGTAACAAAGTATGAAGTAGTTACCCCACAGTCTTTTTGCTTTGTTATTTTAAATATTTTTTATGATTTATTTTTGCAGTTAGCTACCAGTTCTGTGACATCATTATGTAGGGTTGATATTGTAGTTTTTTGGCTTAGATATGCGCAAAAATATACTATATATTATATGCATATATTATATACGATATATATAAATATATATTATATATGAGGCATATCTAATCAAGCAAACTATAATATCTTTAGCTAGCTAGCTAGCTCTCTAGCTATCTATCTAGTTTCAGATTGTTCCTGGGCTTTAATAACTAAATACTATAGTGTATGTGTTTTATAAACAATGAAAATTTCTTTTGTGTAGACCTGGTAGTTGGGAAGTCCAAAATTAAGGCACTGACAGATGCTATGTTTGATAAGGGTGTGTTTGTGATTGTTCTGTTTGTTTTTCACCTGTTTTCATATGGTGTAAGGGGTGAGGGAGCTCTTTGATACTTCTTTTTAAGAATCCTGACAATGCTCATAATAGTTTTCACTCTTGTGACTTAACCATTCTCAAGGGTCCCCCACCTCCTCCCATCAAATTGGAGATCAAGTTTCAATTTAAGAATTTGGAGGTGACACAAGCATTTGCTCTGCAACATACATGTGTTTGCATGTGCATTACTGGCATAAATACCAGAATTTGGTGGTATTTTTTCAATGAATGGACTAGTCATCATAGTTTTCTACTTCTTTTCCTCTAATAATCTTATACTAAATGCCCAGACTTCAGTATCAGAGTTGTTATACACTAGGCAAGAGCTATTTGGCTTTTATAGATTGTGATTAAGAAGTCAAAAATTTTCTGATGTTTAGAGTTCTTTAGACCTCATTGTTATTGAGATGGCTAAAGGACATGAGAGTGTATTTTGAATTTTTCGGATCAGATGTGATTAAAAAGTGAAGAAAAGAACCTGTATTAAAATATTCAATTATTAGTTGTTCTGTGAAGAAATTGGGGACAGTTTTGCAGAATTTATTGCCTAGAATAATAAATTTAATATACTAAGATTCAACCCCATTTCAGTATGTATTAATTATTCAGAGGTAAAATTGAGACTCAAGGAGATAAGACTTAGGATACTGATATGTACCTGAGTTTTTCATTACCCAGACAGAGAAAAATTATTTCCAGACATTTTGCTAACTGCTTGACCCAAAATATTTGGTCATCAAATCAGAAATGTTAGAATTGTTCTTTGCCTGCAGGGACACAGTGAAGTGATTATAACACTTAAGCCCTGCCCACCTATCATAATGATACCCTGGAGGATAGGGTAGTGAGTGGAATAGCTGGCTCTGGAATAAGAGGCCTTTGTGAAGCCTACATCCACTTCCTCCTATCTGTTCAACCTCTGGTTAACTTGACTCGCCACTAAGGTAGCCTTGAAATGGTAATATTTATGTCTGCTTCACAGATCGTTGTGATAACAACCTGTAGCATAGTGCAGCAACTTGTATGGGAGGCACTTCCTCAAGCCAGTATGGTCCTCCAATGAGAAATCCAGACATTGTGTTCTGACCCAGCTCACATTTCTTCTCTGGGGCATTTAGTTGGGTGATTATCTCTGAATTTTAGTATCATTGTAAGAAGGACACATCACAGTTTTGTCTACCTCAGAGTGGTTATGTGAGAATTAAATTAGATAATTTTGTGTGTAGTTTTATTAGAACAATATATCACAACTAATGCATATAGTTTAATTTTCTTTTGCTTTTATTTTTTAATTGATTGCATGCACACATGCACGCATGCACACTACATTGTTGTATACTCCGAGGTTCTCCCATCACCTTGTTACCTGTGAACTGGCATCTGAATCTCTTGTGCTCATCTGTCCTTCAACAATTTCTGTAAGCAGCATAATGGTAACTAATCATCCTGTTTTTTCCCTGCCAGATCTGAAAATATGATACATCTAGTTATCCTTTACTTTTTTTTTTTTCCGATTGTTGTCTTCATGTGTTGCTGCAATGGTACTAGTCTAGGATATTTTTGGCATTTTTGAGTCAAAAGTTAGCTGCATTATTAAATACTGCCTTTTAAAAAAATAATAGCTCAATGAGAGTTTCTGTTGTATATCAAGAGGCTAATGTGGCATGGGTTTTGGGGGAAAGCATCTAATTAGAAAATTGGATCTGTTCTTAAATTGCAAATGTGTGTACATCAAAGCCATCATAAGAATAAATTTCAGTCTGATAGTGTACATGGTTTCAGTACACATTGGCAAAATGTCCTGCTGATTGCTGATTGAAAACAGTTGTTAATTCTCTACTTCACTAAATTCAGAGTGGAAAAACTTTCCTTAATAAAGAACAGATTGAGGAGATCCAAGACCTTACTGTGTGGGAATTAATGGCAGATGCATATACTGGTAGTTAAAATGTTTCATTAGATGTTAATGTCTTGCTGTGTTTTTAATTGTTCAGGAATTAGCCTCCAGAATATTAAAACCATCTGTTTGTTATCATGATGAAACAGAATGCTTAAATAGTTATTAATTTGTGTTTCTTGTCTTTTTTTTTTTTTTTTTTTTTGAAGGATAATCTGTAAAACTTTGATCTGTTCAGAGTTTAGGGAATTTGGAATATGGAAGTGAAAAAATAATCTTAAAGCACACCAGTATCCTCAATAGCTGTTTGTTTTCCTACCTGCTGTGTATATTTTGTATATTCTTTTTTTACGTTTCTTTAAAAGGGTATGAACTGACTCTTATATTGTAATGACAGTGATTATACAATGGGTTTAATAGTTTATCTTAAACTGCAAGGCCAGCCTTCACATGCTGCTAGTTTGCATTCAAGATCAAGACAGAATTTAGAGATGTATAGGGATGAAGGGAATCTAAAGTTTTTAATGCTAGTGGCATATCCTTCCTACTGTATTCCACAAGCTCTGCATAACTGCTGAAGACTAGCATCCTCTCAGAGTCCTGGTGTCCTTGGTCGTAGGTGCTGTTTTCTGCCTTTGCGACTTTGCTCAGATTACTTAGTCTTCTTTAACTTTGTTTTCCTCTCAATAGCTTGGGAACATAATTGAATTTAGAATGTTTGTGATTCTTAGAAATAATATAAATATTACATTTTTGTTTTGCATGGTAAGCGTTCTGTTTTCTTTCTTGATTACATGGAGCCAGTTAGGTATTTTGTGTGTCACTGAGCATATGTTAACACTGTATCTACAAGAGTTAAAAGTTCTTACCCTTGAAATGAAAATCTCAGTGTTATCTCTAGTGTAGTTATTCAAATGGAGAAAACTAGTATATCTTTTTATGAAGTTCCAACTTAAGTATCCAAGGGACCTCTTATTTCCCTTAAATTTGTCAAGGTCCTTCACTCATTTATGTAAATCAGCTAAACTCATTGCTGACAAATAGAAACGTTTTTCCTCTTGGAGAAATGTCATCTGTTTAGACTAAGATTTTCTTATAGTTGGGAAATCTTCAATTCTCTGTGTAATTTGTCTTTCCTTCACCTACTTTGCTCTCAAAATTTCATGATCCTCTTTCCTCTATTTTTTTTCCACATAAAAAAATGGAAGAGTCTTCAAACTTGAAATCTGGAGAGCCAAGTTCATTATAAGCCCTGGGTATTTAATTTGAAATCCATAGTGACCAGGCAGATGATACAGGAAATTGTGGAATGTGGTGGCCTTAGTGGCATGACTATATAATGACTATATAACTATAGTTAATTCGTTCAAGGCTCCTGTTTGCAGTACACTGCACTGGTCCATGAACCATCCCTTTGTAATAATCATCTCCATAGAAAGTATCTTTTTTCTTAAAAATTTACTCAGGAAAATATATTTAGGTCTACAATCCATTGTGTTCCTTTTTTTAATATTATTATTGATAAAGTAGTGTTTGCTAGTGTACATACTTAAATTATTTTTCCTTTGTGTGAGGATGTTTGAAGGTTTTAGTCAGATTAATTTTAAGAGAATAAGTGAATTTATAAAAGCACTTCTTAGTACGTAAGATAAATAGGATTTTTAAAAAATGTTTCATATTATTGAAATTACTTATAAGTGGCAATCTCATCAATAAGGATGTATAATACTAAGAGAGCCATTAACTTCTCTTGATAATGGTTTTTGACCTTTTTCTGAACAAGTGCTTTTAAAATTCTCAAATGCCAGCTTAAGGATTTATTAAGCTAACTGTAATTATATGCTACTTTTCATTTTATAATCTTATACCCAGCTACCTAAAACATTTAGAATTACGTATAGTCACAGTTTCTAGAACGAAATCTGCAATAACATTTTTTTCTGAAGAATAAGGAATCTGAAGACTAATCTTGTATGATCACAAAGACCTGAAGTTCATGTGCACACATGCCACTCTTCATGCTCCCACTCAGTTTCTCTGTTCTACTTAGTGTCCATTCCTAGAAGGCTGTGGGAGTGATATGCTTGTTGGATGTCACTATAGAACAGGTCAGGAACATGGGGAATGGCAGTGAGCACTAACACTAGCATCTCACCAGTGCTTCTTTATCAGTACAGGTAAGAGGAACTTTTACTGTGGACCATGCTCTCGTCTGAAGCCATGGCCTTCCCCAGAGTCAGTGAATTCAGAGGATTGAGGCTATGTGTCCATATAGAGTCACAACCCAACTTCAACACCATGCTGTGCTTATTTGGGACTCCAAAGTTTCTACACAAAATTTCTTCAGCCTAACTGTCCAGCCCTATTCATTGGGCTCATCAGCCTGAGAGTGGACTGCTCCACAGCTGTGATTACATAGAAACCTGAGTTAGGGGATGCTGCTAGTAAGAGTTGGGTGAGTTGTAGCCTGGATGTTCACCTGCAGTGTTAAGACACATGCTCGTGAGACTCCTTAGGATGCAACTACAGAGAGGAAGAGAAGGACACTCACTGTTCCAGAGGTGAACTCTTGGAAATTGCCAGATTTCATTAAGAAATTTAAAGGAATAAAGACTTATAATATAAAACTTGGTCTTCACTGTCATTCATTAAGACAAGGCTAGCAAATAGGACACTTTATTTAGCACTTTATTAGCGTGATTTTCAACTTTTAATTATTAATACACAGTTTTTTTACCTCATTCCCCAAGCTGCTCTTCTTGAACTATACAGGGGCAATTTTGTGGCATATGAGAAGTCTGACTGAACTGGGGTTAACTGGGGAATAAAAGGCGAATTGGAGATACTTGTTCTAGAGTTTCTAGACACTATTTTCAAGAATTTTTTTGTTACTAAATGAAAGAAATGAAAATGTAACTGTTTTGTTTTGTCTTATTTCATCTTCTTTGCTTCTAAGGTGGGAAGAATAATAGTTGGAATGCTTTTACCCTAGTTAAAAGAATTAACAAAACACCATAGTGTTGGTGCCTTGAAAGTAGATTTTATTCTCTTACATTTCTGGAAACTAAAGTATGAGATCAAGGTATTGTCTGGGTTAGTTTCTCCCAGGGCTTCTTTTCTTGCCTTGTAGATCCTTTCTTCCCCTGGCTGTGTCCTCACATGGCCTTTCTTCTGATGTGTGTGCCCCTGGTGTCTCTGTGTCTTAATCGCCTCTTCTTATAAAGATACCAGTGAGATGGGAGTAGGCCACCCTGATGGCCTCATTTTAACTTAATTACTTTTTAAAAGTCGCTGTCTTCAAATATAATCACATTCTCATATAATGGAAGTCAGTGCAGTCTGTAACAGGAACTCTGCATTTTCTAGAAAATGTAGTACTAAGACCCATCCCATCTATAAAATGGCTATAACTTTTCACAAAAGTTACCTGTAATACTCACTAAATCAGTTCATTAATGTCCTAATGAACGTAAATGTAGCCTAATATGAAGTAGTCATTAGTTGGTGATACGTTTATGCAGGTTATCATCTGCTAATTACTGAATTCTGTCAACCTCCCCCCAGCCTCCATATTTACATGTTGAAGCATTAAACTAAAAATGTGTTTGGACTGAGGAAATAATTAAGGTTAAATTAAGTCGTAAGGATGGGTAAGGTCCCAATAGTTTTATAGGTCAATTAACTAGTGAATTAACTCTATTTCCATCCTCCTTGAGAGAATAAAGAGAGATGATGGCTATCTATAAGTGAGAAACAGAATTCTTAGCAGAAATTGGCCAAGGAGACTTGAACTTGCAATTCTAGCTCAAGAACTAAGGAAAAATGTTCAGTCATTTAAGTCACTCAAATTTGTTATTTATTAGGATAGTCTGAACTAAGACATTGACACCCAGGGACAGAGGAAGGACTTAATCTTGACAAGGGTTTAATTTTTGATATGAACTAATATCAACACAGTGAGAAATCAGAAAACAATTTGCTGTCAGAATTCATATCTTAAAATTCCTCATAACTCAAATGTTATAACTCACATTATAACTAATACTAGATGTTCACAGTCTCTCAATTATAATGAATAGCCAATGGTGTAAGGGTTACAGAGAAGAAAAATGCCTTTTCTTGTAAATGTGATTCTAAAATTCAGTTTTCATGGCAAATTTATATGTATATGAAAATAGAGATAATGATATAATAAACATATGACACATGTACTTATCATCCAACTGTAACAATTAAGACAGGGCTAATTTTACTTTTTCTGTATCTGCAAACTTCCTCCTATTCATATACTATTCACCATATCATCTGGGTTATTTTGAAAAGTAAACCCCAGATAGCAAACGATTATAACTATAAATATTGCAGTATGTATCTCTAAGAGACTTTACTTTTATATTATAAAAAAACATAATAATTCTTTAGCAACAGTTACTAGGAAGTGTACATATTTCTTAGTTTGTCTCATACATTTTTCACCCTGTACTCAAAGTAGGTGTAAAATCGGATACACTTGACAATTGAAGAAATCAATTACTCATTCGTGGATGCTGCTGTTGTTTCCCCTAGTATGGAAAACAAGTTCTTTTATTGAGACTTTTTTTTCCTTAATCCAGTTCATGGAAATCATGACCACCCTTTCTTTCACCCCGAAGTTTAAGGTTCCTTTTTGACTGAAAATGAAGATTCAAGCATGGTGCCGTGTCTTTTGTCAACATATTTCATTCTGGAAGTAGAACTTGAGTAGTAGATATAGATAGGAGTTATAAATTCAGCACTACTTTTTACACTTTCATTATCTTCTGTTCATATTGTTGTTATTCAAAATTAGAATCAATGTGTCTGACAAATCATAAAGAGCAATCATTCTCTTGATACGCTGTTACAAAGTTTGGTTTGGGTTATGTGTATATTTGAAGGATATGGAAATGGTCAGTGCTCTTGATTGTTTCAGTTGCTTGATTGTCTTTGAGAGTGTTTGGTTGGATTGATCATGCCTTATTTTCTTCATTTTATCAGTATCAGTGTTTTCTTTTACTATGAAGGTCACTGAACCTCTTGAAATGCTGAATAATGTATTTAACTGGTAAATAGAAAGAAGTACTTTAATAGTTTCCATTTTCCAAACTGATAACACAACCTTCTAGTTATTATAGTGCATTACACTAATATTTATTTGGAAACATCATCGATGCAGATGAGTGACTTTCCAAAGTTCAGCTAAATCTGCTTACTCTATAAAAAAGTTCACTAATGAAACTGCCTAATTTCACTGAAATGATTTTAGAATACAAGAATTAGGAAGAATTTTTTTTTTTTTTTTGTCTTGGGTTGACCTGTAGTACAGGTAAGGCAGAATTTTTAGATGCTCCTATTTTACTCCCTTGCTTGTATTTTTATATAGCATGGCTGACTTTAAGAAAAGCTGTTAACGTTCTTTTACTTACCTAATCATATTATATTATCTACAATGGTCTGACTTATTCTGAAGAGGTAAAAACCACTTTACATTTTTTGATAAGCACTTTATCACTGTTGTTATATACCATAAGAGCATTTAATTGTTAGTGTATAATTAATGAGTTTTTAAAAAAAATATATAGGTATATGTCCATCATCATGCTCCAGTTTTAGAACCTTAGCATCACCTCAGAAATTACCATTGTGCCCACTTGCACATGGGTGAACTGTCTTATTTTTGTGAAAAAATCTATCATCACTTGGTGGACTAGTATTTTCACTAAATTTAATTTGTTGCATTTCATCAAAATTTGTGACTATTTTAATTAAGTGCATCATTCTATAGTTCCCATTTTCTTTCACTATTATCAGGTTTGGGCTTTTTCTTCATGTGATGGATCGGATTTTGTTAAATTTTTATTTTTATTGATATCATAGAATATTTGATAGAATTGTGACAGTACATTCATAGAAAGTGTTACTATGACTTAATTAAATTTAGAAATTTGTGTAATTGTAATCTTTGGAATAATATTCACACTTAATGTATTATTACATCAAATATTTTATTGACACATTGTTATTATATAGTGATGTGTTATTTTTAGTTTCACTTTTTATCTATTTTCAGACTTGTAAGAGGTAGAACTCTTTGTGATTTCATTTCTAATTAGTCTATAGTTTATTGAATGTATATTTTACTTTTCAATTCATATTTCTCAATCTTTTTCCTTTAATTTTTCTTACAGTGGCTTTTATTTCTATTATTACTTATTTATTGAACTTGTGAAAATCATGTGTTTACTCCTAGTCAACAGATTTCTTAGCATCCTGTTAATTTTTAATGTATATATATATAATTTTCATTTTCTTTAAGTAGTGTGTATGAGGTTTCTGACTCAACTATGTGACTATTTTTAAATATTCTTAAATATTTTAAATATTTAAATATTGTGAATATTTTTAAATATTTTAAATATTTTTAAAGCTATCTAGGTGATATTGGTGTTAATTGTCATTAATATTCATTGAGAAAACTGTCATATATTTCTACATTTTGCAGTTTTCTATGTGACCCAGTACATTTTTCACTGGTGGTAATTTTCCACAGGTGTTCTAGAAATGGTTTCTCTAAATTATCAAATTTATAGATATGACCAAAGTCAAGATGAGTTTTTTGGTTTGTCTTTTTTGCTTTGATATCTTGCTTACTGATTTGTAGTATGTGCAATCCCCCTCTTCATTGATTTCCTTTATTAAAATATCTACTGCTTTACACATTGGCATAAAAGGGTTTATAATTTAATCTTTTAAGTATAAAGTACAAGAGTGTAACAGGTAAATCTATTCTTTTTATCTATAAAATGACTATTTCTGACGTACAGCCATTTATCTAGCCATTTATTTCTAACCTTTTGCTTTCTTACCTCACTCAGATTTTTTTTTTAATTTTTAATGTAGGAATTCCTTTTAACTCCTTTTAACTAACAAATGGTGACTTTTACTGTATTTTAACCAACACAAACTTGATAGTTTGCTTTTCCTGAAAACAACACAAAGTAAAACAAAACATCTAATAAAAAGCAGGGTATAGTTGGGGGAATCTAATCCAGGTATATCAATGCTGTCATCACTAAGTGATATGCTTTTGATTCCTTGCTATTTCCTTCATTTTCTGTATATTTGCTATTGTTTATAATTTTAATTTTCACATTTGGTAACATTTGGAAAGTAAGTATTCCAGATATCTAAAATTTTACTATGGTTAGCTATAAAGTGATTAAATCCTTATTTTAAAACTCCACTAATAATAAAGATATAGCAAGATTGCTTTTGATTTTATGATCCCAGAGAAATTTTTCACAAATTCCTTGCTATGGTCTAGCTTCAAAAATTTATTATTTATCTTTTAAGCACAATTTGTTAGTTTACACTAAAAGTGCAATGTTATTATTATCATTTTTCCTTTAAATGACCATTCTGTTAAGCTGCTGATATATCATGAATAGTTACTTTTGACTAAGCTATTTTGATATTAGCCTTTTTACTAAAATTTTTAGCTTAGTTTTATGTCTATCCTCTTGAATGCTGATTTTCGGCCTACAGATTAAAGTATACAAATGCTGCTCAATCTGTGAAACTATCACTATTGGACATGGTTTTGTTTCGAAATAAACAAAACAACTCTTTAAGAAGATTAAGCGCCTTCTACTGTGATATTGGTGAAGGTATGCAATAAAATTTCATTGAAATGAAGAAGTTTCTGTCCTTATGGACATTTTCTTAAAACATTGTATGGAGTTCATTTAAATCGCTCCAGGAAAACTCAGCAGTCTGTGATAGGATTTATGCTGGTTTGAGGATCCACAACTGTGGTAGGAGATTACTTTTGGATGCTCTTCTGCATTTCATTGCATAATTCACATCATTCCCCTTGAGTTCCACGGAGAGAGATCTTTTCCACGTATTTTATCCTTCTATGAATCTCGTTTAAAGGTTTAGTGACATCTGCTGAGCATCAAGCATGTTGAAACTGAAAAGAATGATAAAGTCTAGCTCACAACCTTGGCAGAACTGCTCCACCTGCATTTAGTCCAGGCTGATGAGACTTTGTTAAACGTTCATTAGCAGTATTAAAAACACAGATCTTTGTTTTCCTAATTAGCCATTAATAACAGTTAACTGCAGTGAAAACACAGTTTCAGAGTTTGGAGGATATATCATTTACAATGAAATCTAATAAAAACTAAACCGGTTTCATATATTTTATAAAAAATATTCATCTTATTGATAGCATTACTACCACTCATGCCAGATACTAGCTTCTTTTAATCTGTTCTGTTCTAATATTGGTGCCTAAATAGAACATTTTAATGCAGGTAAAAAGTAAACACTTCTGGGTCTAGAGAGTGGATTATAGTAATTTTAAATGAATGAAGCCCTGATGTAGCTACAGGCTGTAGTACGGAACCTGATTACATCCGTTATAGCAAAAGCTTTCTTAGAACAGAGCCACCATGGATGCTAGGACAAATCAATGTAAGTGGATCGATTTTTCCTAGGTCTTTAAATGTTTAAGCCAGCACCTGGCCTTTGCGATGTCTCTTGGTTGTAGGTAATAGCTGGGAATTTCAGGTGAAGGATTATAACTTCTGAGTCAGTTATGCTATCCCAAATGATACATTGGCTGTGGCTGCAAATGCCAGTTAAAATGTATTCATGGGATTAGGAATGAATACTTCTTTGCCTGAAATCTTGTGGTTTAGCTTTAGTACTTACTGTAGTCAGTCCATTTCTTTGAAATATTGAGCTGTCTGACAGCTTAAAATCCTAAGTTTCCTTTAAACTTGAGCCTGGCTTTGGAAGAGAAAAGGGGTGGTGTGGGGGTGGATTTTATGTAAGACTCTGAAGAGAATTCACTGAAATGCTTTTGCTGGCACAATGCAGGGAATGGCTAGCATGCTGCTTTCTCTCAACCTTTCTTGGGTATTGTCCTTAGCCTAGATCAACATTTAGTCAGATAATTAACATCAGGACCACTGAAGTCCCTCGTTGGGCCTTGTTGAAGTCATAATTTTCTAACATGTTGAAACATGGAAAAGACCTAAATGCAATGTCCAGATTTTGTTAAGCCATTTGGTTATTAAGAAAACTTTATACCCTGAAATTCAGCTGTGTGTTTGTCACTCATATAAATGGGATGCATGATCTCTTGAGCAGATATCACCTAGTGAAATTTCTTTCATTGTAAATGGAGCCTACTACCAAAATATATTGAAAATATACTTTCTAAGGACCAGGGTGGGGTAAAAAAAAAAAAGAAAATATCCTCTCTATAGGATGCTGCTATACTACAGAACCATTATTTCCATATTAAATGTAAACATCTCATTATACCAAAATTAAAATGAAGAGAGCAGTAAGCAGTTGACAGACACATGGGCTTATTTCTAGATCACTTGCCAAAATCTGAGTACATTGTTTTCTCTATTTCTTTATGGCCATGTATTAGGTGACATTACTTGTCTTTACTTGACTCAGATACAGTGGGATAAAATTTCTGACATTGCTTATGAATTTGAGGTTCCATTCCACATACAGATGTTTTGATTGGTGTAGATATATTTAATAATTTATCTCTTTAAACATTAAGGTATAGAATAATTATCAAAGCATTTCATGAAGAGTGACATGCTAGCTAAGCTCTCAGGGCACATGGAAAAGAATACACAGAAATAGAAAGCACTCATCTGGGACCACGGTGGAGGTAATGATATCTGAGCTTTAAAAAAGTCTTAACCTGAGGAGTGCAGAGAGGGTGAAGTTAAGTATTCCAGACATAGAAGATCTATTATAGATAACTTAAGGGCAAGACTGGACCCGAGAAGTTCAAGAAATTAAGAGAAAGTAATGTTCATTGTAGATTAAATCCCTCTTTATTATAAGTATAAAAATGAAAACTTGAAGAAAATGACAATATTCTGAACTTTTATACCATAGTAATAAGAAAAGGCTCATATAGCTTGTATCTGAATTAATTTAGAATTAGCAGGTTTAGCAGTAATTTAGGAGGAAACTAAGCACTTATGGGCTCAAGAGAATACAAAGTAAAATTAGTATCATTTTTTTCTGGCTTCCATTAGAGGAGACTTCTTGGAAAAAGGAATTTGAGGAGAAAATGATAAAAGTAGAGATGTAAAAAGATTCAAAAGCAAAAAGAATATTACCTATTGGGCATCTGGGGCTAACTGATCAGATGGTGTGATCTAAAGTGGGGTCTATACAATAATCTTTAAAGAGACATGTTAAAGATACAGGGAATGTTAATTCAGATTCATTACCTGTTCATCTTTCTCCTTGGCCTCACAGCCATGTGAAAACCTACAGGCAAAGGTTTTTCTGCCTACTACTTGTTCTCCTGCCCAGAGTATGGAGTTTCTGCTTTGTTTGAGAATTTCTGTTTTCTGATCTATGTTCCTCTCTCTTACACTTCTTATTTCCTCCCTTGAGGAATCAGCTGTTTCAGATAAGATGCTTTCTGATCATTTCCTAAAATGTTGTTTCCCTGCTGTCCTTCTTTCAGGAGTGTCTTACCCTGTGTTCTCAGCCATAGGAGCTCAGTTCGCTTTTGAAATCCAATGTTTTAGAAATTACTGTTCCAAAAAAAAAGGTTGTTTTTCTATTTTCTTTTAGCATATGTTTCCTGGTGCTGCTAATACTTGCTTTACTTGAGTTGTCTTTTCCTTGCTTAAGAACAGTGTAACAGAACTGTTTTGTAATCTGCATCAAATTGCTTGGGGTCTCTGCAAATATGGTTGGTGATGGTGTCATAGACGCATGGTCCATATGGGTGTGACTCACAGTTTTATGTAGAAGGATAGTTTGGATTTCTTTAGTACAAGTTCATTTTTTTATGGAAAACCAGAGCTGGATAAGTATGTAGAGCATCTGAATATGAAAATCAGAACTGGATAAATGTATAGAAAATGTTAAAATGTAAACTGTGTTGGCTTAATTTATTAAACTAATTTATTAATCTAGAATTATTAAATATCTGGTTGCAAATATTCAGACTGTTGTCTCAAAAGCAGGTTAAAGGATAACACTGCAGCATCCGATCATTTTCTCCTATGAGAAGAAAACATAACAAATTTAATTATATTTTTGATAGAGGTAATATTGGTTTAGAGATTTTGTGTTCTGTGTTGCTTCTTTTTAAGAAAGGGATGTAAGAAACCAGTTGTGTAATGTGGCTTTAACTTATTTAGTGTTTTTATCTTTCTACTACTGTCAAAAAAATCACAATTGAAAACAGTGAAAAAATATAGGAGGGAAAACACCTTCCACAATGATGAACTTTTGTTACAATTTTTAAATGTTTATTGCTCTCACCAACATTGGCATTTTAAGGTGAATGTTTTGCTCATACCACCCTATGTGTTTCTTTCTGTGGCATTTTCCTCGCATGATTCTGAGAATATTAAAGACCTGGACCTTATTTTTTTTTCTTTAAATTTTGATAAAACCTCAACACCAGGGGTGAGGACAGCTTTCTGTGAAGAGACCACTGATTCTTTTTTCTTCCTTTCTTTTGCCTTTAGCTCAAGCCAGGGCAGAACAGCTGCAGGGACAGTGACAGTGAAAGCGCCAGTGGAGAATCCAAAGGCTTCCCCAGGAGCAGCTCCCGGGAAAGACTCAGCGATGTAAGTAAAACCAAGAAATCAGAACCACTAAACCACAGGTCCCTTGCGAGCCTCTACACTTTCAACCCTTCAGGTTTACTTTGTGTACCCAGACATGGCAGTTCATACTTTTTTGGTATTCACACATTTTAGCCTTGCTTTACAGATGATTCTTCCTTCTAGTTTGACCTAAAAAGTGTTTTCACAGAGTTTGTAGTTAGGTGGGAATATTTGTCACTTTAGAAATAGCAGATTACACTTTACATCCACTCTAGTACTTGTTCCTGTTTTTTGATATAAGTCATTCTTACTGGTGTAAGATGGTATGCCATTGTGATTTTGATTTGCATTTCCCTGATTATTAGTGATGTCAAGCATTTTTTCATATACTTATTGACCATTTGTATTTCCTCTTTGGAGAAGTGTCTTTTTAGCTCTTCTCCCATTTTTTGAGTGGACTTTTTGCTTTTGTTTTTTGGCTAAGTTGTGTGAGTTCATTGTTGATCTTTGTTATCACACCTTTATCACTTGTATGGAGGGCAAAAACAGATCCTTATCACTTGTAGGAGGCAAAAATTTTTGCCCATTTATTTTTGAGGTTTTGTTTGTTTTTTGTTTTTTGCTTTTGCTGTACAGAAGCGTTTTAATTTGATGTAGTACCAGCTGTTTATTTTCCTTCATTTTTTTTAGTATCTGTAGATATTTCCTGAAAAGGGTTTCTGAAGTGTAAATCTTGGAGTGTTTTGCCCATATTTTCCTCTTTGTATTTTATGGTTTTGGGTCTTACATTCAAGTCTTTCATCCATTTTGAGTTGCTTTTTTGTACATGGTGTGAGGGAGTTGTCTAGATTAATTTTTACACTGCTGGTGGCAATGCAGACTGGTCTTGTCACGATAGAAAGCTGTGTGGAGGACCCTCAAGCTACTGAAAATGGAACTACCCTTTGATCCAGCAATCCCACTTCTGGGAATCTACCCAAAGGACACCAAAACACTAATTCAAAAAGATATCTGTACTCAGATGTCTAAAGCAGCACTAGTCACAATAGCCAGGATATGGAAATAACCCAAATGCCCCCAAACTGGTAAATAGTTGAAAAAGATGTAATATATTTATACAGTGGAGTATTGTTCTGCAATCAAAATCAACAAATAAGATGCATTTGTGATAGCATGAAATGACCTAGAGGAATTCCTATTAGTAGAAATAATTCAGAAATAAAAAGATATAAATCATATGTTCTCACCTACAGATAGGATATAGGAATAACAAAACACCAAGAAAAGATCAGAATAAGCTAACAGCAGAACTGGGGCAAAAAGCTAGGGAGAGGAGAGGAAGGGAGACATCAGGAAAGAAGGAACACAAGAAGATCAAGATGAAGGTTCATGGGTGATAAGGTGAAAGGAAAACCTTGGAGATGCAGTGATATACACGCATGCACACATACACACATATGTATAAATATGTAGACTACAAAGTGATTAATAAACATAATAAATAGAAAGAGATTACAAAAAGTAATAATTTTACTTTTACCATCAGTGTTGTCAGTGAAAGAAGTGTCATGCAATGCACAAATGGGAAATGACATCTAGCTGGGCTTTTATAATTTCTTCACTTATGAGATGAATAAAGGTTCCTTCTTGTCTTCCTTTCCTGTGGAAAGGGATTGCATCCCAGCTATTTCTTTGGCAAGAGAAGGATTAATTTGCACTCTGATTTCTAGAAAAGTGCTTCCCCTGAAATGTGAGTGCGTATCTATATCTATCTATAGATATATAGTGCTTGGGGGGGGGGGACAGATCTTCAACCTTCTGGATCTGGCACTAACTGCTCTCCAGCCTCCTACCCTGCAACCAGCCAGATCTCCCTGCACTGCTCCTGAGAATCACTTGGCCCTCTTGGGACCCACTTGCCTTCTTCCATAAAGTATCATGTAACAGGATTAATTGATCACCTTTGAACCTGAGAGCAATACTTGGAAATGTACCTGTAAAGTAGATTAAGTGGAAAGTGTTATTATTGCTGCTATCAATAAAGGAACGTTAACAGATTGAAGTAACTGTTTTTGAGACAACTATTCAGAGTCTGATTTTCTAAAAGAAATAGTATTAATAACTACATGCTAAGTAGCAAAACATTTTGCTCAGTTGTCTTCTTACGTTCACTAAACTAGTTGTCTTCATTATGTTGAACAAGATGGTTCAGTGTGTTATAGGGGAAAAAATTTTAGTGCTTATATTTTTTCTAAAATAATTTTATGTTTGTGTGTATGGAGTAGTTTGTGTACATGATTTATAAATGTGGATCTGGTGTATGGTCAAAACTCTTTTTATAGAGAGATATCAATAGGCAGAATAAGTTGGAGATCAGTGCTACACACTAAGGCAGTCTCTGTAGTACGTTCCCATTCATTTTTCCATCTTCCTCGATAGACAATGCAAAACACAACTACTTTCTTAGTAGTTTATAAGATTTAAGTGGAATAAAGTATAATTATTTTATGCTACTTTTAATATCTTAATTATGGATAATTTTCTACCCTTTTTATATAGTAGAAAATCAGTTAAATAAAGAATATGAGTATAACTTTTTGCTGAGTATGCCTGTGGATGAGAATATGTTTTTGACATTTATATTTTGATCAATTTTGTGATTGGATTATAAATTATATTAACACTTTGATAATATTCCTCACCTAAGTTGTTAACAATACTTTATATACTTAAGTATATAAAGTATATAAAGTATATAAAGTATATAAAGTTCTTCTGATACTTCATTTCTCTTTTAATACAAGACCTTATTGATTTTAAAAATTATTCCAGGATTAGTTAATTATAAATTCATTACAGCATAGAGCAATGAAAGTCAGAGGAAAAGAGAACAGTATTATGGAGTCATTGACATCTTTTGCTTGGTTACTCTGAACTTACTTTCCATTCAATATTGGCATAATACACCCCAGGTTCTTGGACAGGAAGACTTAAAGCCATCAAGTTGTGTGTGAGTTCTTCCATAGCATTTAATATTTTTAATATCATTCCCATAAAAATTCCAGAAGGTTTGTTTTTGCAGAAAACTGGGAAAACACATACTCAAATTCAAATACAAGGGTATGAGGCTCCCTAGGTATCAGCACATTTTTGGAAAAAAAAAAAAAAAAAGAACAAATTCTTCCCAATGTTAAACATTACAAATCCTACAAGTTCTCCAAAATGATGTCTACTCTTTGTCAGAGTAGTTAGACCGCTGGATTTGAGAATCCAGAAATAATTTCATACATTTAGAGCCAACTGATTTTTAACATGGATGCTAAGTAGATTCATTTGGGAAAGAATTTTCTTTTTAGACATTGATGCCAAAGAACTGCACTTCCCCAGGGAAAAGAATGAAGTTGCTGTTCTATATCTCACTACATAGAAACGTTTGTACAGATTGACTCAGTGACCTAAGTTTAAGAGCTTAAAACTATAACACAGAAGGAAATATGGGTTTGAATTTGATAATGGAGTCTTATATGTGACACCAAAAACCCATGCAGTAAAAAGAGAATAGAATAAATGGACTTTGCAAAAAAAAAAAAAAATGTTGTTTATTAAAGGGCATTATCAAGAAAATAAAAATGAAGCAGCATTCAAGAAATTATTTGCAGATTATGTAACTGATAAGAGTTTAGTGTTGAGAAATTATACAGAACTCCTACAACAAAGAATAAACAGCATAGTTCAAAAATGGGCAAACTACTTGAATAGATGTTTGTACAAAGAATGTGTACAAATGACCCATATGCTTATTAGGAAATATACTTATCTTTACTAGTCATTAGGGAAATGCAAATCAAAACCATATTGTAATGTGACTTTACATCTACTAAGATATTTACTTTTTTTTTAAAGAAAATGGGCATTAAGGATTAGCATGGATATGGAGAAATTGAAACCCTCATACATGCTAGTAGGAATATAAAATGGTACAGCCATTGTGGAAAACTGTTTTGCAGTTCCTCAAAATTAAATTATCATATGATCAACAGTTCCACTTTTAGAAATATATGCAAGCCAATTGAAAACAGGTCTACTCAAATAGGTATCTTTATACCATTCTTCACTGCAGTATTGTTTACAATAATTAAAAAATGGAAACAACCCAGGTTTGCATGAACACATAAATGGATAAAAATGGTGGTATCATTTATGGACAATGAGTGTTCATCAACCATAAAAAGGAATTAAGTTCTCATTCATGCTACAGTGTGGTTGTATCTTGCCAACATGATACTAAGTGAAAGAACCTGGGCATGAAAATAAAAATATAGTATGTTTGCACTTATATGAGGTATCTGTGATATGCAGACTTCTAAAGGCAGAAGGAGGATACAGATTACAGGGAACAGGTGGTAGGGGGGTGGAAGAATGTGATTGGTGAGTTGTTTCTGCTTGAGATAATGCTATAGTTTAGTGCAACTTTTTAAATGTAATTAGTTTCATTGCACTTTACAATTAAAATTGTTGTATCAGGCCAGGCATGGTGGTGCATGCCTGTAAACGGCAGCCTAGGAAACCGCGGTCGGGGCCAGGGATGGTGGTTTGAGTTCCACTGGGAGGCACGTAGTAAGACCTAGTTCCAAAAAAATATATAGCTGGGTATGGTGGTGCGCGCCTGTAATCCCAGCTACCTGGGAAGCTGAGGCTGGGGATTATTTGAATCTGTGGCACCCCAGGAAATATGAGCCTGTGGTTCCACGGGCAAAAATAGTGTGTGGCCTAGACTAAACTCTCTCTCTCTCTCTCTCTCTCTCTCTCTCTCTCTCTCTCTCTCTCTCTCTCCTCTCTCTCTCTCCTCTCTCTCTCTCTCTGTATATATAGTGGTGTTATATATAACACCGCAATAAAAATCCTGCCAGTGAGGCCAGTCAATGAATATTTTGAATTCATGTTACATATTAAACATTAAAGTTAATGCTTTTTGCAACAGCGTCACATGAAAGAAGAACTGTCAAAAAAGAAAAGAAAATGTAGTTGTCATCTAGTAAGATGTTTGAAAATTTAAATACATTTATTTCCTTTATATAACCAGTTCTGAGGCTGAGGCTACAAAGTTGAGCTTCAATCCTATTGCTGAGATAAAAGCTTCTGACATGTCAACTCCCAAAATGATTCTTGCAGGCAGCAGGGCAATACCTATCCATGCAATATTTTACAAAACTGAGATGCCCCCATCTTTTTCTTAAAGTTCATTGGTAATAAGCTAATTAAATAACTCATTGAAAATAATGTGGAACCAGAGGCCACTACTGATTTTTGTTTTTCAAAATACCTTCCAAGTCTCTCAGTGTTATGCTTGTGCTTGCTTATACTTTCTTGAACATAAGGAAAATAGTTCCAGTTATTTTAATGTCACTAATTGTGTCATAATGTCACTTTTTAATCTGCACTTGTTTTTCCTCCTTAGTGTGGGATTGTGTCTTCTGCCTTTTTTGTATGTCTGACAATTTTTTTGGTGGGGTGTCAAACATTATGAGTATTTCTTTCCTGGGCTCTGGGTATTTTTGGTTCTTATAAATATTCTTGAACTTTATGTCACTTGTAAATGCAAGTACACCTTTTTAACTTTGCAGGTTCATTTCCAAACCACCACAGTAAAGGGGATATAGAAATAAAAAGAGTCACAGAAAGCTTATGATCTCTCGGTACATATAAAAATTATGTTTATATTATACTGTAGTCTATTAGGTATGCTGTAGGTTAAGTCTAAAGAAATGATATACACAATTAAGAAAATACTTTACTTATGAAAAATACTAGCCATCATCTGTGACCTTAGTTCAAGTCTTTTTCCTCATGGAAAGTCATGACTACATGTTGGTGATTGGATCGGAGTGGTGAATGCTGAATGTTGGACAGCTGTGACTTTTGTTTTTTAAATATGGGCAAATGAACTTTGTAATTTTATTTTTTTAATTGATTGTACATATATATATGTATACATATATATTTCAGATCCTGTCTACCTGAGATTCTCCGATCACCTTAATACCCATGAATATCATAATCTCTTGTGCCCTTCCCTTGCCCGATTTTTCTTCCCTCCCCCTCTCTTGCTCTATGCTTCAGTTCTTTTGACAGTTTAAAGTGTTCTTGTCAATTTTTTCTGTTTGTTTTCCCTGTATCACTCAGGTAAGTGAGATCATCCAGTATTTCTCTTTTTCTTTCTGCCTTATTTCTGCTAATATGATTCCCTCTAGCTCCATCCATGTTGCTGCAAATGACATAAAGTATGTCTTTTTTGTTTGGTGAATAATATTCCATCAGCAGTGAACTTTGTCACAACTACTTAGTGCTTCCTCTCTGTAGCACATAATTCTGTTGATACTATTTTATTCATGATAGAACTTCTTCCCAAGTTGGAATAGGTCTTCTTGAACCCTGCTTATACCTTGTCAGTTAAGTTTACATAATATTCGAGATACTTGTTGTCATCTCAACAGTGTTCATATCATTACTCCCTGGAGTAGATTACATTTCATGAAACTGCTTTCTCTGCTTGCCCATAGTTAGCAACTCAATATCTGTTCAAGCTTTATCATGACTACCACAGTTCAATTAACATGTTCAGGTTCTGCTTCTTACTCTTTCTGTCACATCTGCAAAAATGCACATGGATTTCAACCCACATGAATTCTTGTGAATTTTGGTATTTTGACCTTCCATGAACATCAGGTGTTCATAATGGCATCTTGCATGGTGAACCCTTTCAAGAAGGGGTTCCATTTATTCAGTCCAATGTCATCACAGAATTCTCTATGGATGGCAGCTATAGCCTTATGACATGTATTTCTTTAAAATAACAATAGTTGACGTCAAAATGACTCCTTAGTCTATGAGCTACAGGATGGGTGTTATGTTAGCAGGCACCAAAACTGCATTCATGTCTTTGTCCATAACAACTTGTGGGTGACATGGTGTGTTGCCAGTGAGCAATGTTTTGAGAGAATTTTCTTTCCTAAGCAATAGAGTGGACTTAAAATACTCAGTTACCTATGTTATTATTTAAATTTATTGATTAAGTATCTATTACGTTTGCATTCCTTTATGAGTGGGGTTTGTGTTGCCCCAAAATAATTGCCATAGCACCAGCAAAAAAAACTGGTCACAGATCACCATAACTGATACCATAATAATGAAAACATTTGAAATAGTGTTAAGATTTACTAAGGTGTGATGCAGAGACTTGAAGTGAGTGCATACTGCTGGAAAAATGGTGCCAGTAGACTTTCTAGACTCAGTGTTGCCACAAACCTTCAATTTGTAAAACTGAAACCTCTGTGAGGCTAGCTGAAGCAAAGCACAATAAAATAAAATATGTCTGCAGTTTGATTTTATAACTCTTAATGTTTGCTCTTTCAATAGGTGGAACCAGAGCTACCTTTTGACTAAAGCTAAACCCCCTCCTTGTCCCCCGTCCCCCCCCACACACACACACATATTGACCATTCTACCTTGTTTCTGATGTACTACAAGGTTTTTCCACTTTGGCTCATGGGCAAAACAGTGATTCCCTGCTCTGTGTAAACTCTGAGAATTTTCTGCATGCTCTCTTCTAATAGTGGTTTCTTTCTTGGCATACTTTTCTCCCACAGATATGCTGCTACTGATTCAGGTGAGGGCTAGAGAGACATCTTCATGGTTTTCTCTCTCTCCCTCTCTGTAAAGTTCTTGTCTCTCTTTTTGTCCTAATTCCATATTCTAGCTGCTTGGCTTTCCCTGATTCTTTATTTTGTATTCTTAACTCAGGAATAACTCTAGTCTCTACCTGGGCCATTCCCGAACCCAACTTACTATGGCATGAAGACTGTCCAGGCAGTAAATTGGGGTAGTTGTTATCAACCATAGTTGTAAAGCTCATCTGCTTTTGTTCTCTTTAAGATTACTGTCCTACATGCCTGCTGTGTACTTTTTAGGCTACATTTGGTCCGTGTTTTTAATTACTTAAAGGGGGGGGGATATATTTTGTTCCCGTTATTCCATCATGCCTACTGATTTTTCATTTGATATTAAAAAGTCCTATAAGTCTTCTATTTACATTAGTGACACTCTTAGAAACTTAGGCAGTTGAATCTCATTCTCAGTTGCTACTATTCAAGCTATTATATTATTCCAGTATTTACTTTTTTAATTGGAACAGAAAAAAGAAGAAATAAATTTAGCATATCTTAAGGGTTTGACTCGTGGTTTAAACTTTACAACCTGTTTGTCTTTTCTAAATTATATATACTTAAACTATACTACCAGGAGTAATTGTGTACAAGAACTCGGCTTGTTCACATCCAGGAGACGTAGGAACTCCTTAAGATTAGTAACTAAAGACAAAGTTAAGAGGAATAATTGACTATATAAATATTCATGATGAATTATTCAAGGATGAAAATAGTGTGTATGAGTTATACAGAATTTTCAAATGAGAAAGTTGTCAAAACATAGGGATTGATAAACTTATTCTAAAATTTAATAAATTTTAAATGTCCCAAATTATGAATGATTATGAACATTAATTACAACCACATTTATTTCTACTTAATTAAAACATTGGATAAAGAACTTGGTCCTTCTAGGCCTTGGTTTCTTTATCTGTGAAATGTGATAATTTCACCTACCTTGTCAGTCTCCTTTAAAGATTACCTAGTATGATGCATTTGAGTCACGTAGCACATCCTCTGTGATCAAAAATATTTATCCTCTTCCTTTTTGCATCAGATTTAAACTCCCTTAGGAGCTTCCTCTAACCTTTTCAATTTGAATTCCCTAACTTGACAAGACTTGTCTCCTCTCAATCATGACAAACACAGCTCTTCCTCCCAAATAAAATCATCAGTATTATCCCTATGTCTCTATAACCCATTTCCCTAAATCTCAGCTGTCCCTCTTATTGCCCTCTTCAATATTTGATTCTCAAGGGCAGGGTCCTTTTCTTCTTTCTTTGTCACTTATTATGTCCGATTAACTACTCTCCTTCTTCTGCCTTTATTTCTGAACAGGTCATTGGATATTATTATCCTCTCCATGGTATTATTAATGCTTCCCATTCTCTCACATTTCTTTTTTTTATTTTTTTAATTATTTTTTATTTATATGTAAATTTACACAGATGTGTGGTAACTTCATCTGCCCATCTCTGATTTTTTTCTGACTTGATTTGTCTGTTTATTTTGCACTATGTCCTAGAATGTTTTTCTAAGAGACAGAGTTCACAAATGAACTTCTTGTTTAAGGCCTTTTAGATAAAGTTCACATCCGTGAGGGTCATTCATAGTGCCCTCCACAGGAGGATTAAGCTGCTTCTTCCTACTCTCTATTGCCCATCTTTTTACCTTATACTTAGTCCCTTAGCACCATATGTATTTCTTTGCTAGTATGTACTGAATCTGCTTTGCTTTACTCTTTTTTTCCTTTTTAAAATTTTATTTTCCTTTAATCCCAGTGTCACTTCCTTTAGCAAACTTTTCTCATCACTCAGTAAACTCCTTTAATGCCTTATTTCAATGGATAATATGAAGATGACTCCACTTCATTTCTGAAATAATTTTGGGTCAGATGTTTGGTTATAAAAAGGCAGAAAAAGATTGATCTCTTGTTAAGTAAGTATTTGTAGGGATTGAAATATTATGGAAGAGAAATGTTAGCTCCCTCTCATTGTTCTGTAGCTGCTTAATCCATTTGCTATCATAAAAGTTGGGGAGTTGGGTTTTTTGTTTGTTTTTTTGTTTTTGTCTTTGCTCCTTTTTGAAGTATCTCTTTACCTGACTTGAATTTATCCAGGTGTTATTGATTTATCTCCCCACTCTTTTTCTAAGTCTTCACTGAGGCTTTACTCTGTCCCAGAGTTCATTAACTGCCATGAAGATAGTAACAGACATGGACCACATCATTAATTTGCTTCTCTCTATTTAAGAAGAAAATCTCTTTGGAGCTGTGATGGACTTAACATCTTGTTTTTTCTTTTCTTTTCTCTTTTTTTTGGGCCAAATTTTAATTTTCTATTACAATTTATGTCTTTTTCTTTCCCAATATCATATATGTATATGTTTTCCTGAATGTGTCAGTATTTTGATTATTCAGAAATATTTATAATACCTTTTATATATCAGTATAATAGTTCTGGACACTTGAGGTTCAGTAGTGAACAGTATGTCCTCATGAAACTTTAGTCTATTGAAGGAGATAAACAATAAACCTATAAGCTAGCAAACACTTATTTGTGATACAATGCACATATGGAGTTAACAAAACAATCATGAGTGGTGAAAGGGTATGTGTTGCTCTGGTAATGACATGGCAAGATAGGACTCTTTTAGTTGGATCCCTTTGTAGAAACTGATGAAGTTCTATGGAAAGCATGTTATGTGCAACAGGAGTCAAGGACTAAGATTGGCCATTCTTTTGTTGTAAGTTACTGGGACCACCGACATTGTTCAGTCTCTTGATTTATATGTTAAAACTTATATAAGAATACCCTTGTAGTGATATGCAAAATAAAATTTGACCAAATATCTGGGTACCCAGTGGCCCGGCCAACATTATGCATACAGTTATCCCAATAATGTTTTGCAATTCCAGGAGACATGAATTTTGGGAGATGCCATTCAACCTACCATAGGTTATTATTTTAAATGCCAGAGGAAAATGTTAAAAGAAATGTTACCGTTTTTTTCTTTAAATGCATGCTTTCACATGGAACTGTGTAAGTGAAGATGAGAATAGGAGTGAATTCAGGGAAAGAAGCAACAAGGCTGTTGAGTATGGATGCGATCTGGTTACAATTTAAAATGGGTTACAGCAGAAAGTTAGAAACTTGACCTGAGAGGTGACTTTTTCAGTACTTGGATTTTTTTTTTTTCCAAGTTGCTGCCTCATTTTTATTTGAAACCCCCTTGTAACTATAAGCTCATTTCCCCATTCAGTTACGTTTTGTGTCTATTTCTCAGCTAATAGTAGTCTTAGCTCCAAGGTTTACTTCTGATGATTTAATATTTTAGAGTCTTTTACATATTATTTTTTAATTACAGAAAATTCATTAGTGAACTTGTTTTATATAACCTGTTTACTTTGGCCATATGATATCTCGCATGGTTCTTCTGTTTTTACTCCCAAGAGAGAAAACCATAACTTGGAGGTGACTTGGCAGAGATGTCAGATATGACTGATGATCTGGGAAAATTTTAAATATTTCATTTGAATTAGCCTTTGGGTCAGAACACACAGCCTCATCTATGGGGCAGCGTATACCCGTCCATGTTATGCTCAGGGAGCTATAGTGGAAGCTGTGAAATCTCTGTGTAGATCCCTAATGAGTGGAGCACATCTGTTTTAGATGGATAATCAATTTTGAAATCCCTTGTTGTAAGGTAAGCTGTTAAAATAGAAATGTTAACTTTGTGAGTTTAATGAGTACCTTCAGTGATAACTTAGTGACAGAGATGGAAAGAAAGTCAGGTGGGGGGCAAGGAGAAAGAGTAGAATGGAACATTTAATGAGTATCCACTTGCAGACTTGAATGTCAGCAGCAACAGTCTCCCTCCTGGAAAATGTCTTTCAACTGAGCATCCCATTACTATTCTTGCAACCCATGGTAGCTTAGAGATCTAGGCAGAGTGTGTCCTAAGAAAGCTCTCCTTTGCAACATAATGAGACCGAGGTGGGTAATTTGCAGAGAGATTGCTGGAGCAGCAGTCAAATCTAAAAAAAAAAAAAAAGAAAAGAAAAGAAAAGAAAAAACAACAGAAGAAAAAGACCATGTTAAACAGGAGATGGCTTATAATGAGCCCGGAAATCACATATCATATAACCAGCTGGCTGGCATTTCTGCATGCCCTTGTTGTCTCATGCAGACTGCCTCTTATATATTTTTTTCTCATCTTTTTTCTTAAGTTTTCAGTATTTCATTCCTACCTAGGGCATTAAAAGTATGAATCAGTTGGAACTCCACCACTTGAAGAATAATACGAAGATATTTTTATTATTCATTAGAAGTATTTGCCAAAACATATCTGTATGGTATTATTACATAAGTGTTTGACTCTAAGGATGCTTCTGTTTCTGCTTTTTTTGTTGTTGTAATACATTTTCTTTTAATGTTTCAAGCCTTTCTGGATTGTATGCAACTTTTAATGTATAGTTTGAAAAGTTTGCCTTCTCTTTCCTGTCAAGGTAAATGGACCATTAGAAATTTAAAAGTCAAAATTAACTTAATTTCATCAATTGGTTCAGTTATCAAGGCATCCCCACCTGTCTGCTCTTCTAGAATTTTGTCGTTACCCTTCTCTTTTTTGAGGCATTCTTCTCTTGATCCCATGAGAAAGCAGTACCAAATCCTAAGTGCCCATCCATCTAAATGGCACACTAAAATTTTAAAATATAGAAAAGCTGTTTCTAGGTATGTGTTCCACTTTCTGTAGCATAATTTTGTTGTCTATAGTTTGAGATGTTCATGAAATTTCTGGTTTAGAAAAAGGTAAATGCAGTCAAATATTTGTAGCTATATTATATAGAGACTTAGATGAGGCGTACATAGCTGAGATTTATCGGGACTCTTTGGAGAGCAAGGCCTCAGGAATGTGATGTGTGCTGTGAACTATTAGTGAAACCCTAACCCCTGCCTTGTTACTAGTCTCAGAACTTCTAATTCCGTTATCTGATGATAGACGTTCAGTTAATGACCAGAGGTAATGTCCTATAGCCAGAGTTTTAGGTTTGTAGGACTGGATGAGGAGAACTTTCTTTATTTCAGACATATTATTTACATTCAAATTTTTAGCTATGATTGAAGGGAGCTGGCAATCAGCCAAAGAAAATATAGCAGCAAAGGGAGAAAGAAGGGAGGAAATGTTAGCGCCATGAACATTTGGCAAAGTAGATTAGGATTTTTCTATACAATTTTCTGCCAGGTCGAGAAATCACACCTTAATACTACAAATCTTTTTTTATTAAAAAAAATAAAATAAAAAGGTGAGCACCGTGGATTGGCAGATGTGGGTAGCCTCTGACTATGGCTCTGTATGCTTTCTAGCCACTGCTGAAACTCTAGTGAACCTATTACATATGTGAAGGTCTAGTGTCTGTGTTCCTTCATGTATCTGTCCATGTTTGTGTATGTGTGTGTGGGGAAGGGTGTTATAAGGCAGGGTGCTTAAATGCTTTGTTGCATTATGTTAATTCCTCGGCAGTGCAATCAAATTCATGTCGTAATTAAAGCTGTCAGTTGGAAGGCAAGCCAATCGCCACGAAAACACAGCATAACAAATGAAGTGAAATGATTCTGCGTGTAGCTATACAATGCTTCGCCAGGCATGAAATTAAATAAGTAATTTGATGTTGACATCAGAAATTGAAATGATACCCACTGTTCTCTCATTCAGTCAGACCTGCATAAACAATAGCCAGAACAAATATGCACAACAAAGCCCTCTTCTCCACCCAGCTCCCTGAGTAATGTACAATATATATGCAAAATGAGTATAACAGAGCTTTCCTAGACCTGAAGGATGTAATTTTCTTTGGTATACAATAAGATGATATGTATATGGGGGTGGGGAGGTGAGTTTGGAGGGATACTTCTGCTTCTGGGAGAAAATGCATTTGTTGAACAGGGGGAAAATGTAATAAACAAATCCTATATTCTCTCTGAGTAATTCAACCTAAAATGAGTTTACCTCCCAGGGATATGACTCCAGACTGGTGGAGACCTAACTTGGCTTTTGCATTCTCTGCTTCATGGAGAGCGATGGGTGCTGAAAACAGGTGATGCTGTCACATGGCTAATCAGTGCTATGAGAGGCTGTCTCCATGACTACTGTGGATCTCTCTACATACCATTTATGAGATCAAGTATGCAGCAGAATTTTTTTAAACCTAGTCCAGTGTATACGATCACACATCCATCACCCCATCCTACAGTCCCCTGAGCTTCTCTGAAACACTGAGGTGAAGAAAGTTTTGCTTGGGAAACTGCCTTGAGGAATGCCCTGGAGCATATAATACCTTGCTTGAGGTGCATGTTGTTTGTACCTGCGGACTGTATTTCTTCCTTCAAACATTTTAAAATTAAGAAGAATCACATCTACTATACTTTTGGAAATGCTCAACCTAAGTGATTTACTCCTAAACTACCTTTCCATTCATTTATGTGCATTACTTGAACAGATATTTATTAATGGCACCCTTTCTACAGGAATCATGTCAACTTCAGGAAAAACCTAGTAAGTCACCTGGATAGCCCACATTACCTGTGTTTTGCAGTGCAAGGCAGCTCATTTACATAGATAAGCAAGAGCTGTCAGGTCTCTCCAAACCACTCTGACTTGGTGTCAAGTGAGATCCAAACCAGTGAGGCAAAAGGCATTGCTGGTGCAAGGAGTCTTAGCTGGTATCTTAAAACTGCCATTTACATTTCGTTGTTGTTTAGAACTTATTTGGGACCTCTCTTATGAAGAAAACTTATCCAGTCCTACAAACATAAAAATACTGAACATTTTTAAGATTATTAAGGAGATACTTTAGGGAGGAAAAAAAAAAAGCAGCGCATAAACAGTAAGAAAGATTCTTAGATTCGTTTTAAACAGAAAACCAAATTCTTTTACTGGCCTCTTTCCCCAAAGAAGTGATACTCAGTGAACCTTCCAGAATTAGTATATTTTAGTTCAGAACTATGGAAACCTAAATTGATCATTCTTATGACTAAAACCTTCAGAAAAAAATGGTGCTTTTCACTGCTTCCCTTTGCCCACACATTCTTTGCATTTCGTCTACTAATTGTGTTTACAAAATGTCTCATTTTTGAAAAGTGCCTTGTGTGTACTAACTGGTGCCTTTAGGGAATAAGCTGGCAAGTAGGTCATACACTGGAAAAGTCATCTAAACCCACTGGGCCTTTTATTTTCAAGTCAGTCTGGGCTTTTTCTTCTTCCTGCCCCTTTGCGGCCACAAAACTGAGTAGCTTGAGACCAGGGCATTGAATGTCAGCGAGTCAGGGAGGCAGGCTGATGCGTGTCTGTTTAGTCTCAGTGCAGGGCGAAATGCCATCATTAATTCATTACCCAGCTGCCTGTCAAATAAATTGGCAATTACGTCCACCGCAGACGCTTGGAATTCAGTAAATAGCACGTTAGCATCTCTGAGTTGTTGAGAGATGTAAAGGGAAAAATTAAGCAACATGGTATTTGTATCAGTAGCAGATGACAAGGGGCAGCATACACTGGTGATGTGATGTAGTGATGAAAAGCCGGCAAAGGGCTGGTAATGAGCTGTGTGGATTGGAACGTGTTAAAAACCATTGCTGATTTTCCACTTTTTCTTTATGCTTTATTGCAGAGTTCAGCTCCTTCCAGCTTGGGAACAGGCTACTTCGTAAGTTTATCTCAACTTTCACATGCGCCTTGCATTGGCATTGATTTATTTCTGTAATGTATGCTCATTAGGATGTGATAAAAAACTAAGAAATCCCCTCTGTCCTAAAGAGCACACTGATATCCATGCTTTAATAAGAATTGTTTCATTAAAAGATATATATATATATATTACTTGCCAGGCCCTTGAGGTCATGTCAGTCTGAGATATATCTGCTTCCTAACCCCTATATCTCTCCTTACCTAGCAGTGCCAAAGGACACAAGGAAGCCTGATTGGCTCATGCCACATTTCCTACTATTTTTTTTAAATTCAGAAGTGTCATGTGAACAATTAAGAATATGCTTTATTTATTCATTCCTGAGATCTCTTGAAGAACTTCTTCACATATACAATCGATTGCCCATTAATTAATTGACTTTTATGAGAGGTGTGATTTAATAAATATTTTCTCTCACAGTCTGAGTAGATGGCCTTTACAGTTTCTTTCAACAGTCACTGACTTTTTCCCATTTCAGAAAATGTGTGGATTTTATTCCTCTGTCTTATTCTGTCCTCTGAAAAAGGTGGTGAGGTATCAGAGATTATCATAATAATTCTCTGTCACAGAGAATTTGTTACTTGCTTTTATTTATGGTGGTGTTGCCCTTTTGGATTTAATAATCCTTTTCAATATATAAATTAGTAAGTTATAAATAGGTATTATTTGAACAACATGATAGCGTGCCAGTGAAGAAGCTTGTTATTTAAAATAATCTGACTTGTGTCCTGAATAATGAACACTGATAATCCAATGTCTACCACACCCATTTTCTGAGAAAATGAATTCATGAAAACAGAAAGGGAAATACTGATTTTGGTTAGTTACGTTTAAATTTCTTTCCTCTAAAATCCTAATTCATCTAGTTTCTTCTGCCCTCTCTCCATACATGTATGTTAAATAAGTAAAAAAAACAGCATCGTTTTATTGACTTTGTCTTGTCTAAACTTGGAAGAACTGGCATTTTCCAGGCATTGATTTTTGTTTTGTCTTAACCTATACTATGAGGAAAAAAAGGATAAAAATTGTGGTACCTGCTTAATACAGTCAGCATACTTCTTGCTCCTTATTGTGGCTGAATATTCATGCTTACAGAAACAAGCAGTATTCTACTTCAGCAGTCGAAATAACAGAAGTAGGCCCATCTGCCATCTCTTCACACCAGGCTGGATGTGGGTTGAGATGCTGGAAGTAAAATCTGGAGACTGCCAATATCTATTCTGTATCCAAAAGCTAAATTCTCCCTCTTGCTTTTTTTCACCAGAACAAGGCCAGAATTACTCACTTAACCCTTGATCACCTCTAGACTGAGCATTCTAGTACTCTATGTTTGTCAGTATGCTCAACCTGAAAGGAGAAAGTACCTGGGGAATCATCGAGGATTTCATTATGCTTTTTGCTAATATAGTTTTCTCTCTAATTCCAGAAATGGTTTTTATTCTCTAATAATGCATTCTTATGAATAAAAAGCCATAATTTTCAATCTAAAATAATTTCATGACTTAAAAACTTTTGGGTGAGTGTAAAGGGTTTTTCTTATTTTGGTAAAATTCTTCTTATTGTTAATTTGCTTATATAAAAAATTCTGCAGTATATGTTACCCGAAAAAGATACCTACCAGATGTATGCTTAGT
Organism: Uropsilus gracilis; assembly: GCA_004024945.1. Lineage (NCBI taxonomy): Eukaryota > Metazoa > Chordata > Mammalia > Eulipotyphla > Talpidae > Uropsilus > Uropsilus gracilis. The sequence continues at coordinate 7,459 of PVHY01011001.1, read as the reverse complement.
TCTCAGCTGTGACAAAAATATTCTACTTAGAATGTTTCCAATAATGTGATTATTATATTATTAAAGTACAAAATCCATTGATGTTATTGCCAAGTCCTCATTAAAAGATATCTTCTATTTAAAATTTTGTTCAAACAGTAGTATCACATGTAGTATTCAATTCAGGTACTAACTTCAACAGGGGCTAGTTTTCACACTTTGAAGTAGAAATAATATAATCATAACTAACATTAATTCCATGCCAACATATTCTTTACACTGTGCTTTATGATCTGTGATGTCAAAATAGCCTTTTCTTATGTCTGTAACAGAGACTCACCACTAGGTAAGTAGAATGGTTATATTTTGACTGTACTTTTAATCCTTTTCAGCGTATGTTTGAAGTGTAGATGGAGGCAAGTTATCTGCAGAGTAAATGAGCTATTAATGCAGTTGAACCATAATGTGAATTCTGGTAAAAACCAAGGCCGCTCATCTCTCAGTTTTAACACCTTTGAACTGTTTTCTAAAATACTCTTTTATGATGCAACTTTAACCTCAGAATTGACTTTCATTTAAATTTTTTGCTTCTACTGAGTTTCTAGCGAACTAGCGTCATGCGCCAGTCATTGTGTAAGCTGATAAACTAGATACCCACCTGAGTTTATTCATGTCATGCATATGTACATACACCCATGCAAGTGTATACACACATACACATACATCCCAATTATCTATATATATCCAGTATATTTTACATTCTTTAGGTTCTTTCCATGTATCACTAGTGGCAAGTTAAAGGGTTTAAAGAAGCTTTTGTTTTTTGATTTAGTTGTATTTGTTTATATCTCCTTGGCTTTGTGTTCCAAAGATGTCTGCTTAGGTCTGTCACTTTTCCAATCCATTTATAAGCTGAAATTTTGAGAAATGAGAACAGCAGCTAAAATCAGTATTTACATAAGCATATTGCAAAGAATCCTTAAACTAGACAAAATAGAGAAAGATTGGAACAAACTTTCCACATTTTGGGAGCTTTTGAATAATGTGGGTGTTGTACACACAGAAAGACACATACATATATATTCATTACATACTCATGCCCAGCTCATATTCTAAATATAAATGGAAGTATAGACTAGTTGGAATTCATTTGAATTTTTTTTTTGGCAAGAGTACTAAAACTTGTTGGAGTATGTAGGATTTTTCTTTTTTTTTTTTTTAGCATCAGTGCAGTGATCACATTTTCTTTTCAATTTAACTATCCTTGGTTATATTCTCTATTATACATATAGTTGTTTTTCATTTGCATAGGGAACAATTAACTTAAAGACTAATGAGCTTCCAGATATGAAATGTAGTTTTTTGACCTTGGGCAGGTTTCCTTATGTTTTCAGTCTGTTTTGATCTGCATCTGTATGCTTTTAGAGACATTGAATGCATATAGAACAAAACAATAATAGTAAGTAATAAATGCTGCCTAGTTATTCTCACTATAGTATGTGATGGATTGAATTTGGTCTTATTAAGTGCCCACGAATTGTTATGTCTATAGAGAATTAAATGGAGGAATTAAGGATACAAAAGTAAATTTAATAATTTGTATTTGTAGGATAATCTGTTTTCATTACATTGTTCTAAGAACTTTCTCAGGAACCTAGGATTTTGTGTCTGATCAATTGCATACCAGTTTACTCCATCTGTGAATGTAGATAGGAAATTTGTCATCACTGTCATCATGATGATATTGGAATGATGTGTCCTATGGATGTTCCCTTATTATGACTATTCCCTTTAAGTTATCTATTAAAGAATCTTGTTTAGTTTCTCCCTCAGATTTGCAGTATCTAAAGATTACTGATAGCTCTTACAGTTGACTTGGGGCTTAAGAAATACCTATCCATCATATTTAAGTTGTATCAGGTTACATTACCTGGCTGTTGCTTTCTGAAACCAAAGTGGATATGGCAGCATATCTGAATGAAGTAACTGAAAGTAGCAGATGAAAACTATTGATATCATTCCATGGTGCCAGCGGCCTGATTTGTCATCATAGGAAAAATTTGAACACATTATGTATATATATGCTCTTGACTCTATATGCCAGTAGGGGTGAATTACTTGTCAGGAGGAACTTGTTCCTTGTGCTATGAGTATCCTTTATTTAGGTGAAATGTGCTGCCTGGTTAGGCTTTCTGGATAATCTTCAACCTTCTTTCCTAGCTGAATTAGTGACTTAGGTTCATAATGGCCAATAGTTTGGCTCCTGTGTTTGTAAATTTCTATTTACAAAGATTTTCCTTTACAATTTTCATAATGAACTAATGATTTTCATCCTTCTCAACTACATCATAGCTAATACTATGCATGCTTTAAGAGCATCTAGGAAATCTGCCTCGTGATTAAAAGTACTTCAGTAAATAGTTTTGTAGGGTTCACATAGTAAATTAGGATTGATGTAAATTGCTTAAGAATTAGTATTGATTATGTCAGTGACAGGAAGCAAGCAGGTGAAAAACCATTGACCTGTAGCTTTCCATGAAAGTTATAAGATCATAAAAGAATTAAATAATTTGCCCTGTTTTGAGTTTGACTATAGAGCATTCAAATATCTCCTGGCTTTCTTTGCTATAATCTGTATTACATTCTGTGCTAATTTATGGTATTTTATATAAACATTCTTGCTTTTTATTTATATATGTATATTTAAATCACATAGTGGATTTTATTGTTAGGAAAGAATAGGATGAGCTTCTTTCCAAAAGGTATTTTTTTTAAACATAATTGTTTATTCACGAGACCAGGCTATTCATTAAACAGGTACTTTTTACTTTGTATCCTCAGTAGGTACTAAGCATTTCTCCATCAGGCACTGTTCTTGGTCATACTTTATAGATGTGAAAGGCTATGGCTCTTCTCTCAGTCCTTCATGATACTTTTAAATATTGTTGACACTTTGTATTTAAGTAAGATGGATCAGCTCTAAAGAGAACACCTAACATTTTTTACGAAGTTTCTGTGGGTATCAAGTTTAGAGTTGTAGATACACCCACATGTCCTTGAATGAAGCCATATGCAAAACAGATGAAATGTTTATTTTCTACCTACCGTCTGGTAGTAAGTGCCTGGAGAAGAATTTAATTTTTCAAGTATTCACTTACAACTTTATAAATGCTTATATTTCAAATAAATACTGCTGAGTATTTTAAACATGTCCATCAAAATATAAGATTTATATTGATTAGTAGTTAACTGAGCAAATGAGTCATTGGCAAATGAATTACTGATTTACTAAACAAATTCCATTATAACTTAAGCATACTTTTTTTTTTTTAATCTGAAGTCTATCAGAGATCTCCAGTTATATTGGGGCATTTGAACCCATTGGTAAAGATTGACCTGATAAACAGTTAATCAGGTGGAACATTTCAGTTTAATTGTCAAGCATGTATTAAACATCTACTCTTAATTCTTAAATTAGTAAGATGTAAAGTTGGCCCTCAAATCCAGGGAACACAGTTGAATTTTTGCAAGACAAATTGATCAGAACTACAAAAAGTATAAGTAGAACCTTTGAAATTATCTATTAGGGTCACATAATTTCAGTAGGTTCATTGCATATAACTTGATGAGTATTTAGATTTTCAACAGATAAAGAATAGGTGAAATAAAGTTTGAGGCAAAAGGAGCAACATAATAAGTGCAGACAGAAGTTGTGTGAAACATCATTGTGTGAAATTGGCTTGATTATATCATGGTTCTGAGGAAAGGAAAAAAGATTTAAGTGGGTTCACTATAAGGAATGTGAAATATAAACAGGGAAGGAATTGGGTTAGTGAGGAGGTGGTTTATAGGAAAATTCACTTAGTGAACCAACTAAAAATGACTATAATGTCAAACTAAGAAACAATGACTGTGATGCGTCTTTTTCTTGAAATATGAGCCATAGGGAGAAGAAATTTGATTTTAGGAAGATAATGAGTTTTAAGGTTAGAGTTAGGTAGTTAGAAACTTAAGTACATACATCTTTAAAAACCTGTACACTGAAAACTGTAAGGCATTGATGAGAGAAATAGAATATCACACAAAACGGTGGAAAATGTTTTATTTGGAATTTATTTGGAATTATAAAAGACCAGTATCAGTAGCAATCCTGAAAAAAGGAACAGACATGAACATCTTGTGATTACCCAATTTCAGACTTTGTACCACAGAGCAATAGTAGTTAAAACAGCTTGGTATTGGAATAAAAAAATGACATACAGATCACAGAACATAGTTGAGAGCCCAGTGATAAAACCACACAAACGTGAACAACTGACTGGTTACATGGAGCCAGTAGCTTACAACAGAGCAAAGAAAGTGTTTTCTATGAATGATATTGGACACACGGACCTGCAGAAGAATTGCACAACTCTCTAAACCTATATATAAAAACCATTTCTAAATGGATTGTAGACTTGGATGTAAGACCTTAAGCCATAAAGCTCATAGAAGAAATAGTTTCCTACCGACACTGGCTTTAAAGCAGGTAGTCTAATCTTTGTTGGTGATTTCCAAATTACAGAATTTGATTGAATAGGCATGAACTCTATGACATGAACTGTAGGCAGTGTCAAAACCCCAGGTTTTCATGCCTCACACTATCTCCATTTTTGGATTTTTTTCTTTTTTTACTGTATTTATTTTGATAGATTTAACTGGTCTGGAATGTTACGGGCTATCAATCATAATCTCTCAAAGACTCCTTTCTTGGCTTAACTGTTTTTTAAAAATACTTTTTTTTTTCCCTGAAATTGTAAATTAGATGCCTCCCAATCCATTGCATAAGAAACTTACAGCTTGGTGAAACACCAAGAGTATCATCTGAAAAGAGGTTAAAAAACACAACTGGGGCTTGTTAAAGAGGAAAAGTGCTATTTTAACTCCAAATGTCACATTTTCCTATAGTCAGCGCTAGCAGTAAACAAGAGTTATTGGAGGCTTAGATAGTTTGAGACACTTCACTTATCTCCCAGTACTTGACTTCAGAAGCCAAACATTTAAAATGCATTTCACTGGAGTAAAAATGTTTATTCATTTAAAATACAATGTCATTTTAACAAAAGCACCCTGGTGACAAGTTGTTTCAATATAGCACAGTTAATAAACTGTCAGGTCCTGTACTCATATATTTGAAAAGACCAGCAAGGTTACCCAAGATTTGGCATTATAAATCACTGTTAACAAACCTTAATTTGCTTAGTAGGCTAATGAATGATCTCCAATTTTCCTGTAGTAATTAGTTTCACTAACAGTCATGTTAAAGGGACCTGTCTTACACTGCACTTAATTTCTACTCTGAAATATTTTGTTAACTCATTTGCAGGATGAAAACAAAATGAATAAACAGGAAAACAACTTACCAGTCTTCATTAGCACCGTCTTGCTAATAAATCCGGATAGTGGTTATTCTGAAGTAGAAATTTTGCCACAGGTGATGAATGTCTATTAGGACTTACAAACAGTCATGCAGTAGCATATATGCAGTGGAGTTAGTGAAACCAGGTAATTGCAGTGGCCCTGTCTACCTTGTGTAGTGGTCTCTGCTTTTAAGGAACCATTACATTTGCAGCATAGCATAGAAATTTGTGGTTCCTAAGATACTCCGGATATTTCATTTGTTCATCTTGTTCAATAAAATCTTTCCCAGACTAACAAATGGATAGATAGAGAGCTGGAAAGTCTCAGAACAAAATAGAGGAGAATCTGAATCTTCTAGGTAAAATTACAGATGCGCACTGGAAATTTATCAAAGCCCATGGTGTGTCGTAGTGCTCCAAAAATAATTTCAGAATGTCAATGTCTACATTTCGAAAAATTGACACCTTTTGCAGCATTTTATCAGTCATACACTTTTTTTCCTACCACAATATCATATGAGGAGATTGTGGAAGTTAGCGTCTGAGTATCACATCCAGAGGAGGTTGGAAAGTTGACTGACATAGAATTTATTGAGAATGCATTTTAAAAACAGCTGTAGTAGTACTAAGTTATTGATAATGAAAATTGATTTGAACTCTACCTAGTCAACGCTCTTTACCCCTCAAAAACTTTGGCAACCACTGTTCTTGTTTTATTTGTTTCTGTATCTATAGTCATTGAGTCATTTTAGAAGGACATATGTTTGATTCCTATAGTATATGGTATTTTCAAGTTGATTTGTTTTACTTTTTGATGCAGTAAGATTCCTTTGTTTTTTTGTGACTTGATAGTTAATTCACTTTTTGTGATGCATTTTGAGATTCCTGCATCTTATGATTTAATATTTTGTGTATTTCTAGTGCTGAATAATATCCTATTGCATGTATATACCACAATTGCGAATATATTAATTCACCTACCAAAAGGCATCTGGTTACTTCCAAATTTTGGGAGCTATGAGTAGCTGTGCTGAGGTTTCGCTATAGACATTATGGCCTCAACTTATTTTTCTAAGTACCAGGGAGCACAATTCCTGGATCTTATGGTGAAGAGTATGTTCTGTTTTGTATGAAACTGCCAAACTGTCTTGGACAGTGGCCATACTGTTTTGTATTTCTTCTCTAGTAAATAAGGTTTCCTGTGAAATTTGTTTTTCATCCTTACTAGCATTTCCTAGTGTCAATTTTTTGTAATTCTACCATTGTAAGGGATGTGTAGTAGTATCTCAATTTCTTAGTAATGTAAGATATTGAATATCTTTTTCATGTACTACTTGCCATATGTATATCTTATTTGGTGAAGTGCCTCTTTAGGACTTTCATCCATTCTATAATTAGATGTTCATTTTCTTGAGTTTTAATAGTTCTTTGTGATTTTTGATAATACCTCTATCACATTTGTGTCTTTCACAAATATTTTTACTCTGATTTATCTTCTCATACTGTTGAAATGATCTTTCATAGAGCAGATGTTGCTAATTTAGTTAAATCCAGATTATTGGTTTTTTTCTTTCTTGTATTGTGACTTTCGTATTTTATATACAAATCTTGTAACACACAATCTTGCTTAGATTTTTCTCCTATGTTGTCTGGGAGTTTAGAGTTTTGCATTTAATGTTTTGATTTTTGATCAATTTCAACTTAATTTTTATAGAAATTATAAGATCCACATTTAGGTTATTTTTGTTTTGCACGTGCACTTATACCAAAAGAAGAAGGAAAATGGTGTTATTCCATCATTATTTATTGCAAATACTATTTGCTCCATTAGCCTTTAGTTATATTTGTTAATTACATTTGTGTGTCTCTGTTTACAAGTTGTCTAGTCCATTGCTTTGATATGTTCTTGTACCCTTACCACAGTGTGTAAATTACTATACATAAGCAATAAGTATATGCTTGATATTTGTTTTTAAAATACCTTAATGCCAGGTTGTCAGCCTGCAGATTTGTTCTTCTTCAGCATTGCAGTGTTTATTCTGAATCTCTTCCCTTTCCTTACAGTTTAAAACTACTAGTTA